>JAQZBX010030446.1:0-26814 GCA_029593785.1 Cabassous unicinctus | reverse complement strand
TTCTGGTATTTCGCATCCGCACCCCTCTGGCTGACTAATACAGTGGGTAAACAGAAAAAAACATGAAATTTAAAAAGGCAGCCATCATGATGCCTGCTGGGGCTTAGAACACGTGTCAAAGGTAAAAGAAATGCACAAAGAGTATAAGTGGAGTCAGTCTTTCACAAAACTCTTGTGACATCCAGGGAGCAGCAGAACTAGTTTAAAACTGACTACAATAAGTCAAGGATACAAGTTGTAACCTCTAGGGTAGCCGCTAAAAGAATTATAAAATAAAATACCACAGCTAGGAGAGGAGAAAAATGGAATAATAAAGCAATACTTGGCTAATCCAACAGAGGGAAGAATAAAGAAACACAAAGTAGGGGGCCACCACGCAAAAGGCCAGGGGATGGGCTTGAACCAGACACAGTCTGTAAATGTATTAAATGTGCCTAAAATTTAATTAAATGCAAAGAACATGAGATTCGGTTTTTCAAAATATGCAAATCTATGCCGTTTACAAGCACATTTTAAAGATAATGACACAGAAAGGCTGAAAGTAAAAGGATGGGAAAAATAAACAAAAGGAAGCTGGTATGATTCTATTAATATCAGACAAAGCAGAATTTAAGGAGACACGCATTAACTCGAGATGAAGAGAGACACTTCGTAATGGTAAAAAGGTCAGGTCATCAGGGAACTAAAAACCCTGAGCTGGCACTGCGAGTGTTTGCTTTCATTCCACCCTGGCCGTCGCCCGTGGGCTCAGACCCATCTGAACCGAGCTGAAATAAATGAGCTAAACCTGAGCCAAGGCTGGAGCCAGGTTTTTTCTGACATGAAATTCTGTGTTCTTGCCTCTCCTGCTGCCATAGAAAACTTAAAAAAAAAAAAAAATTATTGAAACTCATTCCCAAATCTGGTAGATTTGACACAAAATCCTTTTCCAGTTTACCTTATTTTTATAGTCTATGGACTTCTCCCTTCATTTTTCCCCTTCGTAAACTTTTTTAAAAAAATTCTCTAATCATTTGACCAACTTTCAGGAATTTTTATTTTCAAACTAATACATGGTCATAACACATACAGATGGGCAGAGAGGAAAGGTCAACCGTTCCTGTCCTCACCCCTGGCCTCAGTTTCCAATTTCTTCTTCTAGTAACTGCTGCTAATAGTTGGCACATCCTTCTGGAAATGTGCTCTGTGACTGTGTCCTGCTTCTTTTGCACAGGTGGGTTCTGCTGTAGCCCTGCTGGTACCTGGCCTTGCCTCCTACCTGGGACATCTTTTGTATGAGCATGTACAGACCACACAGAGAGGACAGCAGCTCGGCCTGGGGGTCATGAGCACAGGCCTCCAGCAGAATATCTCGGTCCACATTCCCAGCTCTGCCAATTACTGACCTCAGACAACTTTTTTTTTTTTACTTGTAATCAACTTTTTAATGACATATGCCTGCCTGCATACATACAGAATAGCAGACAGATCACAGGCATACAATGTAATGGATTTCATAAGCTGAATTCATTCATGGAACCAGAGATAGGATCGAGAAGCAGAAAGTTACCAGAAGGCCTCCCCCCGCCCCGCACCCAGTCACTGTGCCCCCGTGCAGCCGTCTCACTCCATCGAGTATTCATGCAATCACGGAGGATATATTTTTTTGTGTCTGGCTTCTTTTCCTCAATATTATATTTGTGAGATTCATCCATGTGCTTGAGTTTGGTTGTGTTTCATGCCTTTCCTTTGCTGTGTATTAATCAACTACCATTTATTTTTCATTCTCTTGTTGATGGATATTTGGGTAGTTTCCCAGTTTGGAGCGATTACTATTACAAACTATATGCAGATGCTGTTATGAAGATTTTTGTACACGACTTTTGGTGAACATGGGCATGCATTTCTGTTGGGTAATACCTAGAAGTGGAATTCCTAGGTCATGGAATATTCATATATTTATATATTCACATATATTTTATAGAAATTGCCAGTTTTCCAAAGTGATTATATTAATACTCTCCCACCAGCAGTGTATGAGGTTTCCAGTTACTCCAGGTTTTCACCAAAATTTGCTATTGACATTCTATTTCATTTTAGCTACTCTACACCATTATTCAGTAGGTGTGTAGTGATATCACATTATAGTTTTGATTTGCATTGTCTTGATGAAATGGAGAATTGAGCGCCTTTTCAGGTGCTTATTGGCTATTTGGATATTGTATTTTTTGAAGTGCCTGTTCAAATCTCTTGCCCTCTTTTCTATTGGATTGACTGTCTCTTTCTTATTAATTACTTGTGGTTCATTATATATTCCTGATATATAACCTCTTTGTTGGATATGTGGACTGCAAAAATCTCCCACTCAAGGCTCTCCTTTTCAATGTCTTAGAATCTTTTGGGGGTGGAGAAGCTTTTAGCCCTACCTTTCACTTCTTTCTTTTATGGTTAGTGCTTTTTCTATTCTGTATAAGAAGTCTTTGCCCAGAGGTCATAAAGCTCTTCCTCTAGGTTTGTTCCTGAAAGCTTTATTGTGTTACTGGCCTTGATTAGGTTATACAACCACCCCTTGGTTTAATTCTGTGTGGTAGCTGGTATGCCCCACACCTGCAGCTCCTGATAGTCTAACTAGAACCACGTGGGTTGGCTGGGAATGGGCAATCCCCCAGTGGAAGAAGGTTGTATCTGGGAGGAGTTGCTTAAGGCTGCAAATAACAGACACTGGAAAACCAGGGGCTTAAACAAATTAGGGTGGTGAGTCTCAACTTTCACTGCACACTGGAATCAAGTGGAAGCATTTAAAGATCGTAAGCTGAGCCACCCACCACCACCACCAATCACGCTGAGATTCTCAGAGGTAATCTCCAGCCTGCAATCATATTTAAAGCTCTCCTGGTGGTCCAAAGGATGGCCAAAGCCAGGGACTACTAACTAGGGTTTTTATTTTTCTCCTGCATAACAAACAAAACAAAACAAACAAACACAAACAAACCCACTGAAGTTAGGCAGTTCAGCACTGGTATGGCTGTTTTTCAAAGCATTAGGGACCCATGCTTCTCCTAGTCCCCAGCACTGAGGCCTTTATCCATATAGTCAGAAAACAACTGCTGAAGCTCCACCCATCAAGTCTACATTCCACTCAACAGGAAGGAGGAAGAGTCGAAAGTAAAAGCCTCACCCAACCATTTCCACTCAATGGCAGGATTGTCATCATCTTGTCACCCATATCTGCAAGGGAGGCTGGGAAATGTATTTACTTAGTTGGACACATTGCCATTCCCAAGAAAATTGGGATTCTATTAGTAAAGAAGAGTGGAGAGTTGATAGTAGGTTGGCAACTATCTGTGTCTGCCACAAGGGTGCTTCGTAAACAAAAAAACATCGGATGCCCTTTAGAGACAGTTCCCTTCCTACTTCTGGATCTTCTTCAGAACATGGTAGAAATATAGAGAAGCTTCTATGTCATATAATCTAATTATAAATCAAATAAAAATATGTTTTCTAAGAAGATGAAAGCAGAGTGAGTGTCATTTTTACATGTCTTGTTGAAAAGAGGTCTTCTGCTTAAAGAGGCATATTTTTTCTCTTGGACCTTTTTATTTCATAAAGCCCTTTAAATCAGATTTTTCTGAGTGGCACGAGGAAGGAAGAAGGGACGTTCACGGTGTTTTTGAGGAAAGATGGACGTGAGGTAATTTTGGTGAGGTAGAAAACTGCGCGCCAAGGGCAGGCGTTGAGTACCTGGAGTTGGGGACGCGTCCTTTGCAACCGAGGGCTCCCCGCACACCCCACTCTCCAACCTTCGCCCCAGGAAAGCATCATTTCTGATTGCTGGGTGCGTTCCAGCTTTTGGTTTGAGTTCCTGGTTTCAGCCCCTCACGAAGCCCACATGTACCCCTTTTCTGCTTTAAGCAGGATTGAGGGGGTTTTTGAACATTTTACCAAAAAGCTGAGTTCAGAAGTCCCTGACCTAGTGAGGAAACAGGAGGAATGAGACAAAATGCATGTCCCCAAGAGAGTTTGTGAGAGGCAGACAGGACGTGCGGGAAGAGAGCGGGGAGGGAAAAAGGCCGGGTCCGAGATTTGAGCCTCAGCTGCTGTGAGCGGGGGGATGCTGGACCCGAGATGGGGCCGTCGGCAGGAGGGGTGTTTTGGAGAAAGATGGTGATGCGTTTGGTTTTAGCAGGAGAAGGGATGGGAACTGGTCCCTGACAGTAACTGTTCCAGGGCTGCTCAAGGAAATGCCGTGCGTGCGTCAGCTTACACAACGGGGATGTATTAGCTTGTGCTCTTGAGGCTAAAAGAAAGCCCAAATCAAGGCTTCGTGGAAGCGATGCTTTCTCTCCACAGACTGTGGCGTTCTGGGCTGCCTGCCGGCCTCGGCTGCTCTGTCACATGGCAAGGCACATGGCGGCGCCTGCCAGTCTCTCCCTTCCCTTCCGCGTTGTGTCGACGTCCAGCCTCCCGCTTCCTGTGTCTCCGTCTGTTTGGATTTCACTCTGCTCCTAAAGGACCCCAGGACGGGATTAAGAGGCGTCCTGACCGAGACGGGCCACGCGGTAACTGAAGCGGCCTCACCAGAGGGTCCCCCTTGCAATGGGTTCACGCCCGCACGAGTGGGCTCCATTTAAGAGCGTGTTTCCTGGAGTCCCCGCAGCTCCAGACCTCGGCAGCCTCCGCGGGGCTGGTTCTGTGCCAGACGCTCTGCAGAGGCGGGTCGGCCAGACGAAGACGGACAGGCCGTGGCCTGGATTCAGCGCGCCGAGGCGAGGGCGCTAGGAGGGGGTGGTGGCGGCAAGCGTGGTGGCGGGAAGGGTGCGCACCCTCGGGGGAGGGCAGAGAGGCGCCGGGGCCGTGCAGCGGGCTGAGGACCAGGCCTCGGAGCCCAGTCCCTCGGCAAGACGGGCAGACGGTGTAGGACCGGAGCGCAAACAAGCCAGGAGGGGCAAGGCGCCACGCAGGGGCGGTGAGGGCCCAGAAACCCAGGCTGACTTTGGGACAGGTTTGTGGTGGGGATGGCGGTGGGGCCAGCACAAGGTCAAGATGGAACTCTCCCACCACCCCCACCCACATTTTGCTGTGACCCGCGTGTCATATTTTCCGTACCTGATACTTGCCCGCCTCGACCTTTCCTTTTCACGAAGTTAGAATTGTGCTTTCCACACTGACTGTAACCTGCTTGTACTGAACTTGACACAGTGTGACCACAGCCTGGACAGGTCCGGGCCGGGGCGCACCTTGGCTGCAAAGCGCGGCGGGAGCAAGCCCTCTCCTGGCTGACGCTTTCTTTCCAGGCCCCTCCCTGCCTAGGAGCACGCTGTATCCACCCTTTGCCCAGTGTCCCTAAAATCAAACCCGCATGACTAACTGCCTATTCCTTCTACTCCCAAATTCAGGCCGGAAACCACTCATATTTTTGATGTGAAAAGTAAGTGTTTTTGTATTTTCCTTAAGTCCTTTAATTTAATTATACAACGAGAACAGCCTCAAAACGTAATACGTTTCTGAGCTGAATGCGAAAGAAGGCCATTGAATGGAAATAACGTCTCGCTCCCCTGCTTATGAGATTTAGCAGCCTCCAGAAGGTTTCAACAGTTTTGGGAAGAGGCAGTTATATTGCAAAATGTGCTTTTTGTTTCTTGGCCCGTGTGTAGGGCCATTTAGGGAGCGGCGTGTTTGCGCAGTAACTTTTTTTTTTTAATGGAAAGTTGTTTTTGCAAGAGACACACATTTAGTGTTTTCTCATCATGGCTGGGTCCCTGTTGGCAGCAAGACGAAATGCCATTAAACGGGGAAAGTTACCAACTGCAGCTCATACGCTGGCAACCTCAGTTTTAGAAAGAAACGGACAAATCTTAAAATGAACCGGTGCCAACAAGGCGGGGTTCAAGCCGCTGGTACAGACTGCGGGTTTTCCTTCTGTAGGGTTCAGGAGGGTTCTGTGAGCTTCTCTCAGCAGCCCTGGGGAGGTCTCCAGAGCTACTTCTTCTCTGCATGTCGGGTCCACAGAGCCAGTCATCCCTGCGTGGATGTGTCAATTCATTAAGCACTCCTGCACCAAGTCACCAGCACTTCCTTCTGGAGGAAGGAATGGAGTCATGCTGAATGGTCATGCTGAGTGTACAGTCTCGGGGCAAGCTCTTGGGAAAAGGCTGGAGATGGGCTTGACCAGAGGGACTTGAAGGTCCCTTCCAACTCCCAGAGTCCTCAAGTCCAGGTTTCTGACATTTTCCAGCTCTTCTTCAGTAGCTGCCTAGTGATGTTGAACTTAGCTCCTGCCGCTCTTTAAGACAAGCGTTCTACAGTTATTTGCCATTTCTGCAAAACACCTAGGACCCCTCTTGTCACTTGGCAGGGGGCAGTGATGGGATGGAGGACACAGATTCCAGCAGGTTCATGGGGCTGAGCCCCAGCTCAGCTACTTCCCAGCTCCATGAATGTGAACAAGTTACTTAATGTCTCTGTGACTCAGTTTCCTCATCTGTCAAACACACAAAATGAGAGTCCCAGTGTTTTAGAGCTGTCGTGAGGATTCACTGAGTGACTATGTGTAAAGCTCTTCCAGGGATGTCAGCAGAGTGTGCGCGCTCAGGGGTGCTGCCGCGACTCGCTGTTCTTGTCCTCAATGACAGCAGAAGAGCAGAGGCAAAGGGACCCCAAGAAGATGCGAAAGGGAATGCTTGGCAGGACACAGTCGGGTACGGGGGAGACCTTGAGTCCTCAATTAGACCCCCGTTTTCTTAACCCTCAGATGTTTCTTCTCTTAAAAAACAAAACCAAAGCGCCTTCACGTCACCCTACAAAGCACAGCCGCGCTCATGGCCTTCGCTTGCCAACCACTCGTGCTGCATGACGGCTGCTGTGGCGCAACCAGCACTAACGTGTCCACTGGAGCGGCCCCTGTGAGTCACCAGTTTCCTGGCTCCCCCCTCATCCCTCGCCATCACGCCGCCTGACCTTTCTCTTAAGTTCTCGCGCTCGTCTCCCACGCCTGCCAAGGAGCCGTGACACGTGTCCTAACAGCTCGGGCTCCCAGACGTGGTTTCCACCTTGACCTCGGCTTTGGTTGGGATGCTCCTGCCAGCCTCATCGCTGGCTCAAAACCTCAGAGCCCCGGTGCCCTCCTCCTCTCTCCTGCCCCCTCAGCAGCCCTAAGTCGGGGCTGCTCAGCTCTTGCCCAGGCGATCCACCCTCCCTTGGTTTGCCCAGAAGGACCTCCTGGTCCACTGCCCCGACCAGATCATTCTCGAACATTGTCAAGCTCCTTGCACTGGCACGAAGCTCGTCCTCCCCCTGCGCTGACCCCACTCCCCAGTCTTCTGTACAAACTCATCTCCTGCCGCCCTCGGCCCTCACCCTGCCGTCCAGACAAACCGAAGAGCCGGGTTCCGTGGCGGCTGCCACCCAATGCTCGGTGCCCAGCACAGAAGCACTCAGTACATATTTGCTGACTCGCAGCAGGAAAGGGACATGATGGCTTGTCAAATAGCAGCTCTGGCAAGCACAGAGCTCATGAGGAAGGAGCCGCCTGAGTGTTTGCTCTTCTCTGCAGAGGCTCTTCCTCCAGAGCTTGAAGGACTATGACGGCTTTGCCTTCAGCGCCTGGAGGATGAAGAAATTGGCACAAGATGCGCTTTCACTGCAAGGCTGAAGCTTTCATTTGAAAGGAGGGATTGTTTCAGGCTGCCAGGCAGAAGGTGCTTCCATAATTACGAAAACACTTGACAGACATAAAGTGCCACGTCCCTTGAGAGGAGGACAATGAAGCAATAAAACATAAAGAGCATTAGATAATTGAGTGGAATATTCTTTTTTTTTTTTTTTACTACTATCAGATTTTTAAAAAATAAAAACTCAATTCTTACTTGAGGCCATTTCTTTTGGGCACTTTCCCAACACAATTCCAATTTATTTTTCCATTAGTTGGGAACAGTTCTTATTTTATTTTTTCATTATAAGCCCATGGTGCCTAATCTACATCTTGCTAGAAGTTTCTGATTCCAACTCTCTGATCCTCCTGAGTATCACCCTCTCTGTTACAACATAAATGTGACCAGTGAGATAGGAATTCATTTAGAAAATTAGAAAGATGATTAAAAAGTAATATCACATCAGAGGTTCAAAGGAAGGTTGAAATGAAGAGGATTTATCCGTGTGATCTGATCACTTTATAACGTTTTGAGCTCTGGCAAAATGAATGGAACCGAAAAATGCTTATCGAGATTATTAGAAATAGATCATTTCTGCCCTCTATGTGACGGTTTTATCTGTATCGATAAATCAAAGATTCATCAAACCTTGGCCCTGTTGCTTCTCTGGCTCCTGTCGGGAGGCTTGAAAGCTACCCCTTCAATCCATGTCCAAGTGCCTTAAACTCAAGTTCCAAAATGAAAATAAGTATCATTACCAACTTCTTTTTTTTTTTTCAACTAAAGAGTGACAGAACTATGGAGTCATAGACCACATAATGGAAAAATCATGTGCCTGTCTTTGATTCTAGAATGTTTTAGTGTTTACATTAGAAAGGACATGCGTGCTATTGTGAGAACTCATAGTCCTTAATAAAAATAATTGAGTCCTATTAGGAAGACCCTGCCCCCTCCTCAAATCCCCGGTCCCTCTGATCTGCCTCGTGATGAAGTTCCAGTCTGACTGTCCCTGTCCTGCCAGCAGCTCAGCCCCAAGAGCGGCTGGGCAGCTGCCTTGCCTGTGCCTGACCCCTCAGCCCGCTGCTCCTTGGCCTTCTGTTGACACTTCTTTTCTCTCTCCTTTCCTCTCCACCTTTTGGCTTCATCTTTGTTTATTCGTGGCTCTGCCGCCATCATCTCCTGTCTTTCTACTCCTGCCCTCGACACTGAATGAGGCTGCGTGTCTTTGTTTCCAAGGCCTCCAGAGAAGAGATCTGATGAGTTCTCTTCTCCGTCCAGTTTAAAGCCTTCCTCTGGGGCAGGACCCGCGTGCTGGGAGCCTGTGTCCTGGGGCACCGCCTGGCCTGTACATGGCTAGCCACCTTGGGGCAGCCGACCCATTTTCACAAAGCAGAATTTCTGATCCATCTACCTACCTATCATCTGTCATTTATCTATCTAATCATTCTGTCAAAAATGATTACTCAAGAAGTTTGTTCAGGGAATCGGCTGTGGCTCAATTGGTTGGGCTCCCGTTTACCATACAGGAGGCCCCGGGTTCGATTCCTGGGGCCTCCTGGTGAAGGCGAGCTGGCCCACGCCGCACGGTGAGCTGATGCAGCAAGAAGACACAACAAAGGGAGACAAACAGACACAGAAAAATGCAAAATAAATGCACACAGAGAGTACAAGCAGTAAGGGCGGAATAAAAATAAATCAATCTTTAAAAAAAAAAAGTTTGTTCAGTGAGCAAAAAGCTTTAGGCAACGTGGAGTTCTACCAACAGGAACACCAGCCTCTCGGGATGAAAGAGGATGGAGCAACTGTCCAGTTGTTGGAGGAAGTCAGGCTGAGGAAAGCAGGGGGGGCTGCCTCAAAGGTGTTTCCCGGCTCTGACTCAAGCCTGGGGGCCCAGAGGAAAGGGACTGGGAACCCAGGCAGCTCTGGAATGCAGCCCCCGGGCTCGAGTCCGCCGAGCTTGGGTCTTGAGCACCTCTCCTAAAACTGTCCTCTTGCTGCCCAGCCTGGGAAGGGCTCGTGACACCCCGCCCTCCAGGATGAGAGCGAAACGCGGCTCCTTCTTTCCACTTCCATGCGGAACCAGCGGCGGGTCTCTCCAACAACGCAGGTCCTCAGGAAGCACCTGTGACGTCCACAGCACAAGCTGCTGTCAGAAGAGACTCAGGGCCGGAAGCGCGGGCGCGCGGGGCTCCGGAGCACGTGTCCCCGCGGGGCGGGGGCGCGGGACCTGGCTTTCTTCTTGCTGGGGTCGAGGTCCCGCCGCGCAGGGCCCCTGGGGGCTGCTGCCGAGGCCCTGCTCCTAGCCAAGCCCCCGAAAGGCAACGCTGAAGACGCGGGGGAAGGGACCAAGGCCCTGGAGAGCGTGGGCGCCGGTAAGAGGCGCGGCTGCAGGCCTGGCGCCCCCAGCAGGGCCGGAGGGGCCGGTCCCCTTCCTGCAGGAAAAGGGAAAGGTCTCCGGCCCCCACGGCCTCGGAGGGAGCTCTCCGTTTGGGGGTCTGGTACAGCTGCTTCCCCGGACCCCTCAGCGGAGCTTCGTGGTGGGACAGGAGGGCAGGGCGGGCTTCTCGAGCCCGAGAGAAAGAATCGGGCGACAGAGTAAGCCCAGCTGCTGTTCTGGAAGCTGCTGGGAAGATCAAACTACAGACCAGCGCCTGGAGAGAAAATGACCTCGCGACACTGCCCCGCTCAGGGATGACGGCTCGGGCCTGCCGGCGTGGGGCCAGCTGGGGTGTCACTTGTGGTCCTGAGGAGTCAGGACCCCAACTGCCCCCTATTCTCGGTATGGATTACTAACGTGGTTCTAAATTGTACCCTGTTTAGGCCCAATAAGCCAAAATAGCCTCAAAGCAAACCTGACAAAAGCCTGAGACGCTAGCGAGGGTCATTTCAGCTCAGAGCGGGCTTAAACCTGACTGCTGCCCCCCATTGCGATAACTGCTGTTACTTGCAGTGCTTTTTATTTTCCTGTCGAAAATTAAGAATTGATGCTTGCCTTGAAGATTAGAGAATGTAAGGATTTTTGCTTGTGTGTTTTCTATTAACAACTTGTTATTAAAGTAAGACTTATGTGATGGAATTGATGTGCTCCAGGATGGTTTGATACAGGTAACTTATAAAGTGAAATCTGTTTTTCCTTTGTCTTCCACTCTAACCTCAGAGGTTTGTCCTTCGAGAAGAAATGATTTTTCTCTGGCTCTAACAAATTATGCATCAGAAAGCATCTTGTCTTTTAGAATCACCTACATATACAGGTTTTTCTGATAAAACTAACAATAAAAATATTTAACATAAAAAAAAGAATCAAGAAGAGGAACTTTAAAAAATTAATTTTACAATGTACTTTGTGGAGATTCTTTTTAGCAGGTTTTATTGATACTTCCATGCACTGAGATTTTATATTCAGAGAACCAAAATTCTCAGTTTCTTATGCTGTTTCTATCTTCCCATTCTCCTTTTGTAGAGGCTGACTTGAACAGGTCTATTGGATGGAAAGCTCTGAATTCTGGAAGATTCTTTCCTCTGCAGAGACACCTTAGCTCTTACTGCAGTTCATTTCTGAAGTGATACGGCATTTTCACTGGCATCTGAGACACTAACATTAGAACATTCAGACAGGTCCTGAAGAGAACTGTCTTTCTCTACTCTCCTCTAACCCTTCTTAAGCTTTGTGATTTTGATGCTTGACCAATGTGGAATTTAAAGTTGGAAGCAAAACCAAGGAATGAGTAAATATTTGTCAAGTACCTCTAGTAGAGGTATGTAGACTGGGCACATAGTAGCAGCTCAGGAAATACTTGTTGGATGCCTGATGATCAGACAACCCATTTTTCTTATTCAGGTAAAAATATTCCTCCCCCTGATGTCAACGACATCAGGCCTCCCGTACCCAATTTTTGTTGTGATGGTGCTTCTCTGATGAGAAATCTCCCGTGCTCTCCTCTTACCAGATCCTGTTCCCAACTCCCTGCCACGTATCCAAGATGCATCTGCTCACTGCCTCCATCCTGACAGGCCGTTGCGGCCACTTAGAGCCCCTGCGCGTGCTCCTTCTTCTGGGACATTTACTACTTCTTCCCTACACCTGCCCAAAACCCACACTTGTTCTTCAAGGCTCTCAATTCTGTCACTGAACATTATTTGCAGAATGGCTCCCCTGTGCCTGGGATACAATAAGGAAAGAGACAGTCTTTGCCCTCCAGCAACGTAACAGCCGAGCAAGTGAGGCAGGTGAGCCAGCAGGCGATTGTACAGGATCCTGCCCAACCCTTTTCACGTAATAAAACACCGAGAAAGATAACATTCATAGTGGCATCTGGGCTGCGTGTTGCCGGAGGTTTCCAGCTGCCCCAGGTCCAGGCAGTCACTCCACAGGCTGAACGCCAGCCACACCTGCCCTCCCTGTAGCCTATCTGTGGCACACCAGCTGGGAAACCTGGGGTGATGCTACGGTGTGAGAGACATACCGGTAGCAGTAGGGACAGAGCGTGGTGGGTCCCTCTCCTAGGCTTGCCGGTAAGAGAAGCCTTCCTGGGGAAGTGGCATCAAGCCCAGTTGCAAAGGATGTTAGCTAACCAAAGCGGGGTGGCGAATGGGGAAGGGGACTGCGTGTGCCAGAAGGAACTGCGTGAGCCCCTGCGTGGAAGGAAGCGAGTGGTCCCGGATGCTGTGGGTCAAAGGCTAGAATGCAGCTCCAGGGGGGAGCAGGCGTGAGCTCGGGGTCTCGGGTGCTCCTCCGACCAGACTGCCGGCTCCTTGGGAGCTGAGGCCACCCTTGACAATTCTGTGCCTTCCAAATAAGGGCTCCATACAGTGTCGCTGATGGAAAAGTCTCCCTACTAATGTCTGTCCTGATGGCTGCTATGAGACAAGGGAACAATCTCTTGGGAGAGCAAAGTGAACGTGGAAGGCACTTTCTGCACAAGTCCCACTTGAATGGGAAGATCTGACCGGGACAGTCTTCTGGCTTAGTTTTAAAGAATGCCTCACATGTTTTTTTTTCCTTTCCGACACCAGCTCGGTTATTTACCTTCTGCCTTTCTAGGCTCTGTTCTGTGAGGCTGGGGGCTAGGAGGTAGCTCCCTCCATTTCCCAGGCTCCTGCTTCCGTCAGGTTCTGGTAGGCTCTGCCGGTGGATGCTGATGGCTGAGAGCAGAAGGCAGAGGAAGGGCAGCAGCTTCCTGCTTGTGCCTCCAACGTGTGGTAGTGGCTGGGGGTTGCTGGCAGCAGTGGCAAGAGGGGGTTGAGATGGGGGGGTTCCTGCCCCCAGCAGCCCTGGAGGAGGCGGCACCTTTATAAGGTAGTCAGAATGTGGAGAGGGAAGCGGATGTGGCTCAAGTGACTGGGCTCCCAGCTACCACATGGGAGGTCCAGGGTTTGATTCCCGGGGCCTCCTGGCGAAAAGCAAGCTGGCCCACATGGCGAGCTGGCCCGAGTGGAGAGAACCTTTTCAGGGTTCCAGAACAACAGTGACAGTTCTCCAAAGGCACATCAGTAGATGCAAGTTAGAGCCTGCAGATCTGAGGCGGAGCTGCTTCTGATTCTCAGGTGACCATCCTGCTGCTGCTTTGCTCTTCAGCCCCTTTCTTCATTCTTTTTCAGTCTTTCCAACACCCCTGCAACCAGTCCCTTGCGTGATATTCTCTCTGTCCAAAATGCCTAGAATAGTTTCCTTCCTCCCTCCCTCTCTGTTCAGTTGCCATAAAAGAGTGTAAAGAAATACCTGGGGCCATGAAAAGACAGCAGAGATTCTGTTGTCATATGCCCAGAACTCCAAATAGCCTAAGATTTGACAGGCCTGGCCTTGGTATCATTTGAGGAAAGGGCTTTAGCCTACTTGAAATGTATTGATAGAGCAGCATAGATGAACTACTGGCATTAGTTTTGTGCATGGATGAATCTCAGATGCAGGGCTGTGGATCCAGCATCATTTACAAGTACCAAATTCACAGAGGAAGAAAAAGTAAAGAAAAGAAAATCTGAAGCCCAAAATTATCTGTCACACAATTCTCTCCCACTGAGCCTTATGATTATACATAAATATAATAAAACAAGCAAATCAGCTTCAATGGTGCGGCTAGGTCACTTACAGGGAAAGCATGGGCGCCCAAGCCTGCTAAGCAATCTTGGCAGACTTCTGCTGCCACGAGACATTGCCAGCATGGAAGGAGACGTCTTCTCAGTAAGACAGCTGGATTCTCTTTTTTTTTATTGGGGGGAGGGACTTTCTTGAAAATGTTTACCAATGTCCTTGTACACATAGATACACACCACTGATCACACTTGAGTTTTCTAATCCCATAATTAGGTGGCCACACAAGCCCAGATTTTGCCCGAGTAACCTGATGGGTACATCTACCCCAACAGTGGGAGTGTGAATGATGGAGAAAGGCATCTTCCAAGGATTCTCCTGGGTAATCATGGATGAAGGTGTGGGAGGAAGAATAGGAATAAAAAATAGAAATACTTTAGCTCTCTGCCAATCATCTGGATGGACCTCAATGTCCACGCAGAGTTGAATAGTAACTGGTTTTTGGACAGTGGTGGTTGGTTCTATTTGAATTCTCTTTCATTAATTTCTTGGGCCTAAATTTCCTGTTTGATTACACAACAGTCTGTTCATTGTGTCTGAAACACTCTGCTGCTAGCAAAGCGTTAATAGGCACCTCCTGCCCATCCCATCCTGGTCCTAGGGCCCCTGCCACTTCTAGATGAAAGCGATAGTGTGTACCCTATCGATGAAGATGAGAAACCTCCCACCATCCCTAAACACAGCACTTTAGAAATTTTCACGGTGGTGTTAGTCACAGTTGCCAAAAGATGGAAGCAACCCAAGTGTCCATCAACCGATAGATGGATAAATAAAATATGGTATATGCATACAATGGAATATTATTCAGCCGCAAAAAGGATGAAGTCCTCATACATGCAACAGCATGGATGAACCTCGAAGACGTTCTGCTGAATGAAATAAGCCAGACACAAAAGGATAAATATTGTATGATCTCACAATATGAACTAAATATGAAAAATAAACACACAGAGTTAAAACCTAGAGTATAGGTTACTAGGAGATAGGATGAAGGCTGAGAAGGGGTACTGATGCTTAATGTATGTAGAATTTTCAATTAGCTTGACTGTAAAAGTAAGGAAATGGATAGAGTTGATGGTAACAGTATACTGATTAGAACTAACACAGCTGGTTTATAAATGGGATTGTGGCTGAAAGGGGTATTCCAGGGGTGTAAATGTCAACTGAAAGAAAACTAGAGAATAATCTAGGGACTGAATAACATAGTGAACCCAGAGGTGGATGAGGACTGTGGTTAATAGTACAAATACAAGAATGTTCTTTTATGAACTAGAATAAATGTACCTCACTATTATAAGGTGGTAAGACTATGGAGAAGGAAGCAGATGTGGCTCAAGTGATTGGGCTCCCGTCTCCCTTATGGGAGGTCCAGGGTTCAATTCCCGGGGCCTCCTGGTGAAAAGCAAGCTGACCTGTGTGGAGAGTGGAGAGCTGGCCTGCGCAGGAGAGCTGGCCTGCATGGAGTGCTGGCCTGCACGGAGAGCTGGCGCAGCAAGATAATGCAACAAAAAGAGACACAGAAGAGAGATAATGAGAGATGCAGCAAAATCAGGGAGCTGAGGTGGTGAAGAGATTTAGTGCCTCTCTCCACTCCAGAGGTCCCAGGATCGGTTCCCGGTGCCACCTAAGGAGAAGACAAGCAGACACAGAAGAACACACAGAGAGCAGACAGTGAGCGCAAAAAGAACGGGGGCGGGTTGGGGGGAGAGAAATAAATAAATCTTTTTTTAAAAAAAGAATATGGAGAGGCATGGGAAATATACAAAATTAATGTAACTTATGGACCATAGTTAACAGCAATATTGTAATATTCTTGCATCAATGTCAAAGATGGTACAGTGTTAATAGTTATTATTATTAATAATAATTAGTCACCCAAAGGGGTGCTGATGCAAAGTACCAGAAATCTGTTGGTTTTTATCAAGGGTATTTATTTGGGGTAGAAGCTTACAATTACAATGCCCTAAAGAGTCCAACTCAAGGTTACTTCCTCACCAAACTCTGTTGCCACATATTGAAGCAAGATGGCGGGCGATCTCTCCTGGTCTCTCCATCCTTCTTTCTCTTAAGGCTTCGTGGGTCCAGCTTCTTCCAATCTCAGCTGTAGGCTGGCCTAGGGCTCGTCTCTCAGGGCTTCTCAGCTGCTCTGTTGTCTTCACAAGGTCAGCTTAAACTATCAGGCAAATGGCTCATCTCTCTCCCCGGGCTCCAGGAGCAAAACTGACAAAGTTCTCTCTCTCTCTTTTTCTGTATCTTCTCCTGTGTATCTTCTTGATTGTCTGTTTATATAGCCCAAGGGGGCGGGGACTCAACCCTCAGCCATGCCCTATTAACATGGTTGAATCAAAGGCACTGAATTGATTTAATTAAGAAAACTTAAAACCTTTGATTTTAAATCAATCAAAGGGTATCATATCCAGAGGAACAGATCAGTTTACAAACATAATCTATATCTCTTTTTGGAATTCATAAACAATATCAAACTGCCACAGGGTATATGGAAAAAATATACCAAATACACTCTATAGGCCATAGTTCGTGGTAATAGTCTGATGACATTCTCTCATAATCTGTAACAAATGTTCCACAATGTAAGGTGTTGGTGGAAACGGTGTTGTATGGGAATTCTGCACATTGTGCATGTTTGTTTTGTAAGTTCATAACTTCTCTAATAATAATAATAATAATAAAATATATATATATATTAAAAATAAAGTTAGGGAGAACCTCCAGTTGTGATTCCTCTTGAAGCATTTAGATTGAAGAAAGATCCTATTTGAGCTAGGAGCTACAGGACCAGAGTCATATTGGCAGACACTCAGAAATGATGCAAATCTGAACGTAAATGCGTGGAGGAGGGGGATGGAGTAGGAAAGAAGAGAACTAGAGATTTTGTTCTTGATTTCTTAGAAGCCAATTGCCCTAGGCATGGCCCCACCCACCTCCAGTCATCATCAAAGAGATAAAAAGAAAAGATTAGCTTCCTGTGCATACACTGCCTTTAGCCACCTGCCTCCTCCAGGAAGCCTCCTCCGCCCTGAGGAAGAAGGCAAAAGGAGAAACTGCCTCAGTAGAGAAGCAGCGGAGAGGGGTAGCAGGGAAGGAGACTCCTCACAGAAAAGAGGAGAAGCTGCAGCACGCCACTTGGTGGGGGATTGCCCTGACGGTGACTGGGAAAAGTTACCAGAGATGCAGTTGGAAAATCCAGGACCGCACACTTGGCAAAGTCCGGATGAATCGCCAACCGACTCTCACCCATACCTTGGCAGCATATATTCCATGCCATCCCAGTTTCTTAGGACAACTGCAGCCCAGAACTTCCTGGGCCAGAATGGGAACGGTGTGTGACGGGTTTAGCTGTCCACCAGATTTCTTCTAAAAGCTGCCCTTCTGCTGCTAGCTGGAGGGCGAGCAACCATCACAGAGGCCTCAGAGGGAAAGCTTTGGGTTTTTTGCTTGCTTTTTGTCTTCTGCCGTGAGCTCCACCTCCAGCGAGTGTCCAGGGGAGTTCTGGCTGTCTTCCTGAAGAAGCCCGCTGAATCTGTAACTGAAGCTTGTCCTTCTCCGCTTTTCTTCTCGTCTGACCGATGCCTCTGCTTGTAGAAAGTCTATGAAGGCTTTCATTTCCTTCCTCACCAAGAGGGGAGGGGGAAAAAGTGACTGGAGAGAAACGAATCTTTGAAATATTCATCCACTCAACAGCAGGGAGGTGGGGCAAAGGGGCTCCAGAAACAGATCTGGGGTTGCTTGTTACGGTCACTGTAGAGCAGGGGTTCTTAACAAGGGGCCAATGAGCTTGAATTGAAATGCAAAGAAACATTGTACTTTTGGGGATGTGTTGGTGGGGGTGTGATGTATTTATTAAACAATACACAGTATAGTGTGGACTTAGTAAGGGGTCTGTGGAACAAAAAAGCTTAAGAAGCCCTGCTGCAGTGGTTAAGATAACACTTCCAGCTGGGTGACCTGGGTAAATGCTTTAACCTCTCTGAGCTCTAGGTCCCGCCTATGAAACGCGGGGAGGAGGGGAGGCCATGCTATGAAAGCTTTCAGCACGTGCCTGGCATATGGTGAGGGGCCCAAGGGAAAGTGCCCAGTGGCAGTTATTACTGGCAGTCAGCTATGGCCACCAAGAAGGACAGAGGCGGCTCCCGCTTTCTACAGACGATTAGCTCTTTGGTTCTCAAACCTAATGACACACTGAGGGACTAGGTCACGGGACCCTGGAGAAAGGGGCAAGGCAGGGCGATGCAGTGGGAAAATCAGCGGGTTCAGCACCGAAACGACCCGCTTTTAAAGCCAGGTAACGATTCTCCTTCCTGCTGGCTTCCGCCAGCCCTTCGCCCTGGTCGGGGTTTCCCGGCCGGGAAAGCGGGGATGCCCATGCCCAAGGCCGGCGCTGCCCTGGGGCCCACGCCCGAGCGGGAGCCCCGAGCCCGGCGCGACAGTCGCCACTGGCGGGGCGGAGAGAGCTGCCGACACTTATAGAGGCTGCGAGGCGGCGCCCCTAAGTGACAGCCCCGCGGGCCACTGGGGCGAGCCGCTCGGTCGCGAGGGGGCGCCCGGGGCCGGGCGCGCGGCCGGCGGCGGCCAATGGCTGGCGGGGCCGTGGGCGGGGCCGGGGCTGTGGGCGGGGCCGCGGGCGGGGCGGGGCGGGGCCGGGCGGGCGGCGGCGGCCTCTGCAGCCTCGGCGGTGGCCGCGCCACATCCAGCGGCGCCCGCGGCGGGTGAGGGGCTCGCGGCGGCGGCGACGCGCGGGCGACGGGGGGCGCGGGGCGGCTGCGTGAGGGGCGGGGGCGCGGGACATCCACCTGCTGGTAACGGCGCCGCGCGCGCCTCGGCCGCGCCGGGAGCCGCACGCGCCGCTGGCGGGGGGCTGCGCGGGGCTGACGCGGGGCTGGCGGGCCTCGGGCGCGGGGGCGCGGAGCCCCGCGGGGCCTCGGGCCGATCCCCGGGCCGCAGCCCGAGCCCCGCCGCGCGTCCCCCCGCAGCCGGCCGGGCGCCCGCGCGTCCCCGGCGCTCCCGTGCGCGGCGGGCTCGTCGGCGTCGGGGAACGCGGGGGGCGGGCGGGGGCCTCGCGGCCGGCGGCGCGGGGTCGGGGCTGAGCCTCTTACCGGGGGCGCCTCCCTGGCGCGCGCCCCGGAGCCCGCCCCGCTTGCCTCCCGCGCTTGCCCGGCTGGGGTTTTAACGCTGCCCTCGCGCCTGCGTCGGTGAAGGGCGAGGAGCGCCCCTCGTGCGTCGGGGTCTGGAGCCCACGTCTGGACGCGGGCGTAAGCAGCTGCTGGTTTCTGTTCGTCTGGAGGTTTAAGAGTGTTTTCACTGACAGGTTGTCCTGGCATAGGTTTCTCGAACCCACAAATTTAAGTCCGAAAACGCACTGGACAGTGGAATTATGTAAGCCGTATGAAAGAGGAAGAGTGCTCCTTTGCAGGTGTGAAAACAGGGCGTGCTGAGGTGCACGCGCCTCAGGCCTGGCCCCGCAGCCTGTGAGCTGGAGATTAAAGCACGCGGCAGGTGCTCGGCCCGCTTCCCTCAGCGTGGGACTGCCGAATGTTCAGAGGATGCTGTGGAAGCAAGTAAAGGTTTCCTGCCCACTGATAAAATACAGCACGGGTAACAACACGGGTTCTTTTCAGTTCTGAGGTCTGGAGTTGAAAGTCCCGTTGTCTTTGGCAGGATGGAGAAGATGACTCGTACTTTCAGACTCCACCTTTAAAAAAAAAACTTGTTAAAGATAGAAAGGTGTTAAGGGATAGTCACTGAGAGTGTGAAAGTGTTAGATTAAACATTTTGCAGATGTGGACACTGATAGAAACGTGGGTTCCTTTGTCTCTTGCTTTACAAGCCAACCGACAGCTGCCTCTCATGACTTAGGAGCATATAAATCATGATTTTTGATTTTGTCTGGAGACTTCATTTGTGCTGTGCAGTTAACCTTCATTACTTTGGAAACCCTAACTAAGAATGTTCGACCACCTTCTTCAGGTCCTTGTTAGTAGAATCCGTTCCACTTCATTCTGTCTTCTTCAAACCAGAGCTCACCTCCGGGAGCCAATATTTAATATTCTTTATGTTTTTTTCATGTATTATGAATAGTCTTATCTATAGGCTACTTCAACTCTAGAGTCCATTTATTTTCATTTACTTATCTGTTTATACTGAATTTGATCACCTGAGCTTTATTTATAATTAATAAAGCTGTGTTTTAAAATACCCCTTATTTTATTATTCTGTCCTGACCTACTTCCCTGTTATTAGTGCATGTTTGTTCTAATAACCTGTCTGAGTTTTAGATATTTTACTAGAACACAGTCCTTCCTGAAGTAAAGTAGTAACAGAAAGTTAGAAGCATTTTTATATAAAACCACACCAGGATTAAAATTCCAAATTATGTAATTCACATGTGTTATCACCTCTGTTTTTATAATCAGAACTCATTATTGGGTGCTTACAGCACAGGCGCTTCATGGAATTTAGTTAAGATTATAGGATTTTGCTCTGAAAAGTTTTTTTTTTTTTTAATTTTTTTTTTAAGAGGTCCCGGGCATTGGACATAGGAAACAGGCACTCAACCACTGAGCTACACTTGCCATGAAGATTTTTAATTCTAAATTGTAGATGTGGGTGTGTTTGATGTCAACTTGTCTTTACTCTTATTAACCATAGAAAGTGAATAAATTTGGTCTTAGAAAACAATGCAGTCTTATAGGTGAGAATGTCTTTGGTGCTCCTTGTATTTTGATAGGAAGAGGAAACAATGTAGTGGGGTTCAGTGCTCCTAGAATGTTCTGCCAGAGTTGGAGCTGCTGGCCTAGGAGGGCTTTCCAGCATGCCTGAGGCTTATAGGGGTCTTAGCCAAAGGCTACAGGAAGTGAGAAATTTCTTTAAAGTTGTATGTTTAAAATTTGAAAATGTCTGTGAACTTTACAACTTATTGCGTAATAGATCCATGTTTGTTATAGAATATATGTTTTCAGTTCATACTTCCAGTACACACTTTACACCCTTACTAGTGTAAAATTAACACCCGTTTAACGTGAGGCTTGGATCTCCATTCTCCGCTGGTGTGGATGGCCAAGTCTGGGGTAGGGGACAGTGGATAAGAACTTGGACTTTGGGGTCATGCAAATTAGGGTTCTCTCTGGGCTCAGCTTCCTTGCATGTAAGATAGGGTAAATAATAGCTGCCTCCTGGGATGTTGTGAAGGTTTATTTTTTCATTTTTTTTTGAGGTACCGCAGCTTCGTATGTGGGAAGCCGGTGCTCAACCACTGAGCCACATGGGATCCCCTGAGTTGGTTTTTTCGTTTGTTTGCTTGTTGTTTGTTTTTGTTTTTTATTTTAGGAGGCACTGGGGACCGAACCCAGGTCCTCCCAGGTGGGAAGCAGGCGCTTAACCCCTTGAGCCACATCCACTCCTAGTTGTGAAGATTTAAAACATGAGGGACCCAGTACCTGGGAAGTACTCAGTGAGTGGTAGTGGCGGTCATTATTATAATTAAACTATGTCCTAGCCATCTCTTGTCACTACTGGAGATCATAATTTTCAGTGTTCAGAAATAGCTGAGGTGGTAGTTTCTGAATTGCTTTATTCAGCCGTGCTCCGCCCGGGGGTTGTTAGGCATTTTTGGAGGTGGGTTAACCCACCTCACTTGAGTGTCACTTAGCGTCTTGCCAAGTGTGTCCTGTGGTACCCTTGAGAGCAACAGGAGCCCCATGTCCGGAGTGCCTGACCTGCTCCCAGAGACGGGCGCCGCCTGTGCGTGGAGGGACCCAGCTGAGCCCGGGGCTGGCCGAGCTGGTGGTTTTGCTGTGTCTAATACTACAGTTGACATTCTTTGAGAACCTGTGTGCTGGGCCCTGTGCTTAAGTACTTCTGTCTGCCTCATTTCTCTCCATTTCCCCAACAGCTTTCTAAGCTGGGTAGTGATCATCTGGGTTTCCCAAGATAAAGCAACGTGAAGTGCTGGGTCCTAGGTCATACTGCATGGGTGGATTGCTGCATTTTCTAAGCACCTGAGTAGGCCCACTTTACACCCCGGGAGAAGGCTAATAACCGGGAAGACTACATTTATTCTGTGATGTTGACTACATTTATTCTGTGATGTTGGTCAATAGCCAAAGCTGTAAGCTCTTTCTTATTTAGGATGATATGTGGAAGAGGGGACAGGGCAGAAGGTATGCTCATTTTAAAAGACAGATGAACTCACAAGGCCCAGCTAAGGGGCAAGGAAGGGCCGACCTGAGTCTAGGAGCCAGGGCTTTTGACCTGTAGGTGTTGTAGCCTGTCACTTTTGTTAAACTATTTTAAACATTACCAATTATTGTGCAATAGGAAAACTGGGGAGAGTGAGGATTTTGTTACTCAGAAACCATTGTGTGATCATTGGAGTTCTCAGCTTGGAATCTGTGGCCTTGTAGTTGTTTAATGAGCCCACACAGCCCCCCCTTAAATAAGTAACTGCAACTTTCTTTTCACAGATAGAAGTAAACCAGTCAGGAGGGAATCGAGTTTGAAATTTTATTTCCTGGAGAAGGGCCACATGATTCTAGTATCTGAAATGGCTAGTTCAGCTGTGGGTGTGACCGCTGTCAGCATGGGTTAGCCCGCCAAAGGTCTGTTTAGGATGGCGGATAATAAATGAAGAAAGCAATGTTTTGCATCCCTGAGCAAGTTTTTCTTTCTATTTTCCCCCGAATAGGAAGAGACATCAACATAGGAAGACTGTGAAGCCGATCCGGAGTGGCCCACACACGTGGGATTGCTGCTGTCTCCTGCAGAGCCTGGGAGATGAGCCTCTCTTATTGACTGTTGTCGCTGGCCTAGAGCCAGGAGGACGGCGTTGGTTGACTTCAGGCTATCATCATAAACACATGAACCAGTGTGATGGTGAAATGAGATGAGGCTCCGAAATGGAACTGTAGCCACTGCTTTAGCATTTGTCACTTCCTTCCTTACTTTATCTTGGTACTCGACATGGCAGAATGGGAAAGGTAAGGAAGGTGTGCGTGGCACGTGCTTCTGGCTTCGCAGGAGGTGGGGAACGGCTCGGAGGGAACGCCCCAAGCCCTAACCGCCCGCGTGCTGCTAAGCTGCCGCGGCCCGACAGTTTCTTCCCCACTCAGAAATGATACAGATTTCTTGGGTGGAGGAGAGAGAATTTCTAACTGGAATGGGATTTGTTTTGTTTTCTATTTCTCATAGTTGCGCTTGGAGAAACAGATACTGATCAGTGGTTATATTAGCCATGACAGCCAAGTCGAATTATGAAGACTTTTGTTTGGCTTTTTATTTTTATGAAATATGAATGTGTAATAAGCTTTCTTGTACTGGGCGTTGCGTAAAACACTTAAAAGCACACAGTGATTGCCTTTGTGGAATTTACATGCTAATTACACTAATGACTTGGTGCTCTGTTGTTAATGATTTGAACGGCCTGTGTTGACAGATTGCTCTTTAGGCAAAAGTGTTTATGCAGTGGGTGAGGAGAAATTCTGCTCAGAATATTTTAAAAATATTAAATTGTGTTTAGACAGTTGAGCTGTGCTCTCAAGGAAGGCTATCTGTTCATTTATTGGAAGTATTTAGAGAAAATTTCCACCCACCCTTTTTCCCTTTCTCCTTTCCTTAAACCCATCTAGAGAACCTTGATGGCAGGAAGAGTCAAGTAGGCGAGTTAACGCAGTTGTCACCTGGCTTATTTGGAGATGGCGTCGCTGGCGTTACTCTATTGACTGTTACTGTGAGGAAAATGAAAAGGCTGATTCATGACAGCTTTTTTCTGATGTGTGTAGTATATAAGTATGCATCTATAAATGGAGTGTGTGTGTGTGTACAAAATAAGCTGATGTAAGTGAAAACACGCTCTGTGCTTTGAGCAAGTACTCTTCTTTCTCACTCTCCCTTTCTCTGAGTGGGGTTCTAGTTTTGGGAGGAACTCTTTGTGTAAAAGCAAATGAAAAGATAGCCACCTTGGCCACAGCCTGTTTCCTTTGTGTGCAAATATGTACATTCTTAGACTTCATTTTCTTATTTGTACCAAAATGAGAAGACTGACTGAGGAAGAACTTTGAATAGCGAATTAAACAGGCGATTGGTCGTCCCTGACATGACTGAACAAATGACTGGCTCTTACAGGTCTGTGGACTATCAGAATTGGCCACATGAAAAGTGTGTGGAGTTTTTCTTATCAGGAAACTAGTCTATTCAGGGAGTCGTACTAGTGGAGAAACTTGATCCTTCTCCCTGTGTCTTGTTTAAGGGATTAAAAGTTTCGGAGTCTCCAGTCCATTGATCTTAGTTCCTATGTGAAGGCATTATAAGCATTGATATTTTTCTAATTTTTACTATCTTTTAAAAAAAAATCAACTTTATTGATACATATTAATAAATATACAATTCATACAAAACATGCAGTCAGTGGTATTTGGTATAATCACATAGTTGTGCATTCATCACTTCAATCATTATTAGAACATTTTTATTATTTCAGTAATAATAATAAAAAAAAAACCAGACAAACAAGAAAATTCTTCACCTCTCAATCTCTATGTCTCCTGTTGTACATAACTGCTATTTCTGGCTGCTATTGTGCAATTATTTATTAAGCAGTTTTATTGAGATATAGTCACATACCCTACCATCTATCTAAAGTGCATAGTCAGTGGCTTTTAGTATATTCTCAATGTTGTGCACTCATCGTCCCCAAAAATTTTAGTTATTTCATTACTCCAAAATAAAATTTACCTTTTACAATCTAAATGAATTAAAAAAAAATAGACTCACCCTGTACTATTAGACACAAAATAAGTCTGTCCTCTCTGATTTTCACTCTTAGACTAGCTCTCTAATCCTTCTGTGCATATTTGCTTCTCTGTTTTTCTGCTTAGTGTTTTGCCTAGACTCTGAGGTATCTATGGTTATGTAAAATTCCCTGGGTTTAAATGCTGTTCTTTATGTAACCTGTCGAACTGCTGAGCATTTGGATTCTTTCAAGATAGTTCTGGCAGTCACATAGCCTGGATTTTCCAGGGCAAGCCTGATTTCAGATACTCAGTTCTAGTATACCCATGAACCATGTGACCTGATTTTTACTTTAAAAGCCTGGTTTTCTTCCATAATCATAGATATCGCAGGGCTAATATTTTTGTTTTCCATTCATTCACTCATCCCTTACGGGTGCCAGCGTTAATATACGCTGAGAATACGAAAGGAATAAGACACTTGACACCGCTCAGGCTCACAGACCGTAGGAGAAGATGTAAACAAATATGATACCGGGTCGGGTGAGAGGGAAGCAGTGACAGTGCTGGGCTTGTACTGTCATGAGCATATTGCCCGTATTATCCCATTTCATCCTCATTATAACCCCCTTCCTAACGATGGAGAACCGAGGCAGAGTGGTTGAGAAAGCTGCCGCGGTCATAAGTTAAGTGGCGGGGTTGGAGTCTCAACTCGGGCCGGCTGATTCCAGAGCTTGTGCTCGTAGCCAGTGGTCTCCTGCCCAGGGGAGCAGACAGAGACTCCTAACTGTTCAGGCCCTTCGTCTAAGGTGAAGGATGAGTGTGAAGGTGCTGCCAGGGGGAGCAAGGGCCAGTGGGCATGCATGGCAGAGGGACCTGCACACTCAGCCACGGAGTTCCGGGAGGGAGACGCTTACTGTGCCCGGCACAGAGGCCTGCCTCAGGGTCCAGCTGGTGATCATGGTGCGGTTCCACCACTTGGAAGAATGCGTGAGCTGCTCCACGGGATGGACGTAGATTGGAGAGTGTGTCAGGAACCCGGGCAGGGAAGCTGGGGCTCAGGGCCAGGTGCTGCTTTCAGCAGGTCAAACAGGATTCCACATAAAAATGGGGCAGAGTTCCAGCGATGTAGAATGGACAGGCTGGGGAGGCTGGACTGTAAGAAGGTGGCGTGAGAGCGGGGCAAGAGTGGATTGCGTGTCAGGCACAGGCCAGAAACGGGCGAGACTGACTGAGCCGGCAGCTGTGGCTCCTGGGCTGTGCGCAGGGGCAGGTGCCCTAGCGTCTGCCTGGCTGCCTGGCCGCCTGGCCGTGGGCCTGGTGCTGAGGAGGTCTCTGAGGAGCATTTGCTAAATGAATGATTCAGAAAAAACTCTTAAGTTGTTTTCTTCATTACCATATTTCATCTAATCTAATATGCCATCAATTTTAAGATGCACCATTATTTTAAGTACTCCTAAGCGGGAAAGGCTCTTGCTGATTAAACTGTGACACCCCATCACTTGTAAGGTTGACCTTGTTTCCACATGTTAAAAATGGGGGGAAACGTGAACGTTAGAATCAGTAGAATACAGTATATTCTTAAAGAAAACAAAGATCAGGTGTCCTAGCCCATTAGCTACAACAATATAATACTAAATAAAGCATTTTATTTAAAACTGTGGCTCTTATCTGAAAACAAAATAGCAAACAAAAGTGAATAAAATATTATTTTAGTTTTTTTTTTTCTTTCCCAGGGTAAGCAATGCTCCTTTCATGCAAGATACAAGGAAAAATTAATAGTCAGTCTAGGATTTAGAGTATGTGATCATTGTTCTGATTTACCAAAATTGTGTACTTGTTTGTTGAGTGCCTTCCGTATGCCAGGTACTGTTAGAAATTTGGGTTGCGTTAGAGAACACGTCGGAGAAAAATCCTGCCTTGGTGTAGGGAGGAGGGAAGAGAGATAAGCTAAAATCAGTCAGTCAGTCAGTCAATCAACCATAAGTTAAAGAGTAATAAATTTAAAAAAATTTTTTTTAGTTAGTCCAGTAAAAAGAATTTATTTGGGAAATGGGGGAAAGAACAGAGCTTGCTGAGAAATGGGAGAGAAAGACAGAAATACACACCAAGATTTGGTGCGGGCCCCTCTAAGCAGAGAGAGTGAGCTCTGCCTGGTGTGATTACCTTTTAAACTGTTAATTATTCCCCCCTTACTAATGCTAAAGGGAGGGGCCCCAGCGGTTATTGGTTATCCCATCTATGGTGGGGGCCAATGGTGAGGCCTTTTTGGAATATCCAGGGCCAAGGGGAGGTCCCAGAAAGAGAAGCTGGGACCTCAAGGTTAAAGTCAAGGTCCCAGCGAGGTCTTGCAGCC
>JAQZBX010030445.1:0-26807 GCA_029593785.1 Cabassous unicinctus | reverse complement strand
TGAATTTCCCTCTCAAGACTGCCTTCGCTGTATCCCATAAGTTTTGATACGTTGTATTCTCATTGTCATTTGTCTCAATATATTTACTGATTTCACTTGCAATTTCTTCTTTGACCCACTGAATATTTAGGAGTGTGTTGTTCAGTCTCCACACATTGGCAAATTTACTTTTTTCCTGTCTGTTGTTGATTTCTAGTTTAGGAATGGATAAAATTTAACAACATGCTTCATGAGGTACATACAGCTTCAAACCATCACAACACCAAACACAGATATCACAAGATGATGGCATTCTAGAAAAACTTTAATTTCTTCCCATATTTTTCTATCTTTTCCCAATTTTCCATGCCAAACATGCATTACTTTATTAGAGCAAGAAAGTTATTTTTTTCAAACTGCATTGTCTATATCTGGTTTTGCTCTTAAAATTGCCTTGATAAGTATATTGAATCTGCAAGTGTTATTTCTCCAACCAATTATTAAACTTACTAAGTAGTACACTTAATTAAAACAATTTAATTACAAATGAAACTGTAAGCTGCAGAGTGTAAAGGAATAGATTCTCCCTTAGTTTGTCCATCTATTGGAAGCTTCCTTGTGGAGATATAAAAGAAAGAGTAACTTCAATACTTTCTACAAATTTTTCTCCCCCTTTATGGATGTTTTGAAGTTCCTACCTTCATCCTGTATCTAAGCATTTATCAGTGGCACCACTAATAATTAGTCCAAGCCACCATCATCTCTAACTTAGTCTCTTGCAATAAACTCTTGTCTTCAATCCTCAGCCCTTATGGCTTTTTCTCTACACTAAAGCCAGAATTATAACTCTGAAACCTAAGTCAGACAATGTATCTCCTGTACTCAAAATTCTTCCATGACTTCCCAGTTCATGCAGAATAGTCAAAGTCCTTACGAGGACCTTCAGTGCTCTATGGGACCTGGCCCTGTCTGTTCCTTTGACCTCAACTATTACTACTTTTTAAAAATTTTAAAGCAATTTTATTGAGATATATTCACATACCATACTATTTTTTCTACTTACCATGCTCCAGACACAAGGAAGTCCTCTTGTATCTATTTCTACAACATTTCAAACACACTCTGACCTTTGTACCTGTTGTGCTTTCTTCCTGGAATACTCACCCCCATATATCCACTGGAAACCACCCTCCCAGTCCTCCCCACTCCACCCCCACCTTGAATTAGATCTTTGCTCAAAGATAGCCTCATCAGAGAGAACATTCTGGTTATCATATCTGTCATAGCACACCCTGTCATTCGCAGATTACATTCCTTACTCTGTTTTATTTTTTTTCATGGCATTTATCACCACCTGGCATATGCTTCTTTGTTTTTTAGTGTCCATTGACACCCTGAGTCCAATAGAATATAAACTCCATAAGTGCAATGACTTTGTCTACTTTCTTGACACACATACTCAACAATATTTGACTAATTTAAACAATAAATGATGCCATTACAGACTATCTTGGAATTATAGCTATATCACCTGCTAAATAGCATGTGGCTATTTACCCATTATGACCCAGTACTGCTTTCAGATACTTGAATCATCTACTTGCAAATAAAACACTCTATTTTCTCTTCAAGACTTTTCAGATTTATATCCAACAGACAATATATTCAAGTGCACGCTCCAGTTTCGTTGTGTTTCTAAAAACTCAGTTCAGATGTTTCTGTTTCAATGTTTATTTAGGGTTTTTAACCACCCTTAGCTCCACTTTTTTCTTCCATAAGCATTGAAAGAGTCATTTTTTCACTGATTATTTCTAGTTCAGATTCTCTTATCTCTTCATAGGGACTATATTATTTTAGTACAATGAGAGTCTGGTAATCAATTCATCTATAAATCAATCAATGAACTGACCAACCAATAGTTTCTGTGTATCTACCATGCTTGGCCTTGGGGCTGCAGTGGTGAATAAGACAGATACGATCCCTGTCCTCATAGAGCATGCCAGTCTAAATTACACATCATAAAGTCACTCTTTTTCACAAATGACCAATGTACTTATTTAAATATGCACACATTTTCAAACAGTTGGAGAAATGTAATTTAAAGCCACGAGTTATCATTTTCATCTATCAGTTTGGCACCAAAAAAAAACCACACATTAAATTGATACTCTTTTGAGTTAGTAAGGATATGCTAAAAGGGCACTCTCAGGAGTAACTGTATGTAGGCAAAGGATAGTTTGTATGGTAATT
Source organism: Cabassous unicinctus (assembly GCA_029593785.1). Taxonomy (NCBI): domain Eukaryota; kingdom Metazoa; phylum Chordata; class Mammalia; order Cingulata; family Chlamyphoridae; genus Cabassous; species Cabassous unicinctus. Next base: position 24,578 of record JAQZBX010030445.1, on the reverse strand, counting down.
TTCCAGTATCTTTGAAATGTTCTCAATGTGTGTTTTCTACATAACTACTCTAGAGAAACACTCAAACACTTGCTTAGGTGTCCAAAAATGCATTTAGATAGATATGTGTTATAAGAATGACACTTGGAAATACTATAAACACCCATCAATCTGGGAGTGATTAATTAAATGATGGTACCTTGATACCCTTATATACTATGTAGATATTAAAGAGAATAAGAGAGCCATATACATGTAATAAAAGTATAAGACCAAGTATTCGGGTGACAAATAGTGGAAATAGGAGAGTAGTGTAGTGGGAGACACAGAAAGGGAGAGGGGAGCTATTTGATAAGGAGGAAGTTTCAACTGTATTTGTAATATTTGACATCTTAAACTATGTTGTGGACACACAGATGTTTCTTTATTTTCTTCTCAGTACCTTTGGCTCTGTCTGAAATATTTTATCTTTAAGGTGAGAAGGAACTATATACATGGAAACTAAAATATCTCCAAGACACATGGCTAACAGAAAAATAAAAGTCATAAGCAAATACACATAATATGATACCACAAGGGTTTAAAGAAAAAGAAAAACAAGGGAGAGGAGAGGCTTGTATATGTATATAAATATATATAGTTGTAAATTTAAAGATTGTGTCCATAAGAATGCCCACCCAAATGCTGATTATAAATACTTTTGGGCAAGGGAGTAGAAGGTGATGTTAGAGTTTTTCATTTGGGGAATTATTGGACTTTCAAACTGCAAGACTATGTTAGCTGTTCAAGTGAAGGACAAGGAGGGGCTGCTCCCTCTCGTGTGAATCCATCTTCTCTTACATGCCTGGCACACTCACAGCCCTTCTCGCGTCACGCTAGAAGGCTAACTTACTGTTCCTGCCAAATAGTTTATATATGAGAGCATCAGTTTCTCTAAGTAGCTGCTCCAATCAGGAAACACACAAACTCACTGACTCAAAGAGAGGTTTGGCTGAAGAATGCCAGCTTAGCTATAGGCATATGTTTGTTTATTTGCTCATTCAACCATTCCATCATCCACTCAATCACTCTTATATACACTCAAAACAGTATTTAAGCATTGCCTCTATTTTAGGCACTGAGAAGAGAAAGCAGGCCTGGTGTCTTCACAGAAGGAACCCAGAGGCTACTAGAGGAGACAAGACATGAATCAAATATTCATGTAGATGTAAAATCACAGCTATGATGAGATTTATGCAAGGAAATACATGGTGGCTTTGACTCTGATGGGGGATCAAGAAACACTTTCCTGAGGAAGGGAGAATTGAGCTGTGATTTGAAGGAGGAGTAGGGGTTAACTGAGAAAAGGCAGGCAAGGTCTGGAAAGAGGCGGGAAGTGTAGCAGTGAGAACATGGCTTATTCTAGCAACTGAAAGAAGACCAAGACAGCTGGAGTGAAGCGTGAGGGGAGACAGTGTCAGATGAGGCCAGCAAGGGTCAGACCTGGAGAGGCTCGGAGCTCATGGTATGGATCTAGAACTTTATCATTAATTCAATGGGGAGCCACCAATTACTTTAAATTGGTTGTCACTGGGGATGACATGTTCAGATTTGCCTTGTGATATGTCTCAAGTGTAGAGAGGTGGGGGGAAAATGTAGGTTTTTTGAAGGATGGTTTTAGTAATTTAAAAATGTTTCCTTGTATGTACTCAGCCAATCAATGCAGAACATAGTTCTCAGTGGAGGTAGTACTACCTCCTACAGTCTGCTTGAGAAATTTGCGGGGCATTGGGTATGAATTATGATTGGGAAGCACTATAGGCATTTAGGGGATAAGAGGTATGACACTACAATATGACGGACAGTCCCTCATAAAAAAAAAAAATACCATGCCATATTCTACATGATTTTAGAATGTCCTACTAGCCATTTGCGTAAGCGGAAAATGTGTCTATAATTAGCTAATCTGGAACCTAACTCCTTTTGCATATAAATTAAAAATATATTTTGCATGATAGTTTACATACACTTAACGGAGGGAAGATTGTGCTATTGTTTTGTTCAGAACAAGTATTCACTATATGTCACGAAAAATAATGCCCCTCATGGTATTGGGGTTGCAATAAAACATGCCTGTATTAGACTTTGTTGGTAGTTGTCACATTCATGGTGATTTAATGGATAGCTATACAGATCTGACTCTTTTATTAGGTTTTACTGTGTAGGAGCCTGAGCATTTATTTATGAAATGTAATTTTATTGTAAATTACTTTCCTTTTGTCACTTTTTGTATTCCAGTTACAGCATTATGTTAATTTTAAAAATTGTGTGTAGATCAGTTCTATTATTCATGGATTTCATTTCAGTAAAGGGGCTTTACAAAGTATTTGTTTAAAAAGGGGGAAGGGTAGTGGTTGATCTGATATGACTGATAATCACTGGTGTAGAAAAGTATATTCTACTTTTTTTCCTTGAACTTTGGTGTCTTGTGTAAAATGAAGTGTTTCTGATTTATCAGTACTGGACAAATGCAGTTAAAGAATATCATTAAGTATCAAGGGATGAAAATAACAGAACAGCAGCAGAGGTAGCACAATACTTCCAAATCAAGAAAATTAGAAAGATTTGTTCCAGCTTCAAGCTTTTCTCACTCACAGCCCTGAAGGATTTTTAACAGCTATACTACACATCTCCCATAGAAAGCTGTATTTCATTATCTTATGAATATCTAATTTAACAAAATTTGCAAATTACATTTGTGGTATTTTGGGGTGTGTGTGTGTGTGTATTTGCTTCTCAGAATAATTGATAGGATGGAAATGCTTCTATGTGCTAGAAATTGCTAAGGGAGAGAAAAAATGCAATTTTGTGGTTAGCTTGAAAATAAATGGTAGGCTGCAGTATGTACAAATGTAATAAGAGTAACCCCTTAGGGTTGACTGTGGCAGCTTTCCAATCCTTCAACCTCTTTGGTCTCTGTTCTTTAATAATAATGGAATAAAGAATAATTGTTATCATTTTCTGAGTGCTACCATGGGCCAGAAGAGTGTTGACTGTTTTTCACATTTAACCCATTTTACTGTCACTACAAGCCCATGGAGGGCTTAATTTACTAGATGAAGGAACCGAGAGACTTAGACGCTGAACTAATGTGCCCAAAGCCATATATCTAGTAAGTAATACATTCAGGACTTTCCCTTAGAGCTTCCTAACTCCAGAACCTGAACTCTTAACCCCTATGAAGATGAATGTTGCAAAAACAGAAAAAAATTTATTAATAAGTAGCATAACATGAAAATAAGCTACAAGTTGAAACATAATATGGAATGTGGATGTATATAAATGCTTACCTTTTTAAAAATGTTCTGACAACTCCTTTGGAAATTAAATGTTCCTGGACCTGTTTACTTTCTCAATTATTCATTCCAATGTTCAAACTTTGAACTTGTCATTACTATTAATGACAATCTCAAGTTCAAATGTTCCACTTTCCAACCTTGACTTCCTATTTTTAGAACCTATTTGTTTAGCACAGTGACACCAACAATTCTTTGACTTTATAAAGATATTCGATGCATTTTCACTGTCCCTCACCCCCTTCATGCCCTCACCTTAGAACATGACATGTGCTGAGCAGGTTATGGGATCTTAAAGATACTGTGAATGGTAAAGTTGCTAGAAGCCTAGGGATACCCTGAGAATTATTTCAAATGATGACAATCCAGAAAGCCTCAAAAATATCTAGACAGAGTTAACCAGAATAAAAAAGAGTTTAGAATTAGTCCTTGCATCACAAATAGAGCAGTTAAGAAAAGGGAATTTCAGCCTAGACCCGAAAAAGCTCAGAGGTGCTGGAGAACCTACCGCTGAAACAATGTCCTGTGGCTAAGGACGTTTACAAAGCTCTAAAGAGTATGACTGGGACAGTGTGGGGAAATACTAGAAAGTAGAATTCAGCTCAAAATAAGGGCAATGACAAATACTTTTCTTCTCATATCACAATTCCAATCCACTTGCATATCTGTCTGAAATGCTATATCGAGGAGATTTCTGAAAATGGAATGTCAATCATCTGTGTGTCAGAACAGATTAGATTATACTCTGGTAACAAGCAACCCCTATCCTTAGCAGTTTATAATTTAAAGCAACAAAGGCTTATTTTTTGTTCCTGTTTTTGTTTTTAATCACTCACTGAATACACCATTGTGAGTTATCAGAAGGCTCTGCTTATCACACTTCCTTCAGGAACCGAGACTGACGGAGCAGCTGCCATCTTCAATGTTCTGGTCGCCATGCGAGAAGGAAAGAGAACTCGCGAGGCAGTGGGGTCACAAACCGATGACAAAATGCTCCAGCCTGGAAATAACTCACATCACTTCCACTCAATAGCTCATTGGCCAGAACTAGTCACAAGGCCTCACGCAATAAAATGGGGCCGAGAGGTTTAAACCTACAGTGTGCCCAGAAGAAGAAAAGAACAGACAGCAACATTAACGGACACCACAAGCAGCAGCGTGAGCTGGTGTTATCATGAGACCAGGTAAGGGCTTTCTGGAACTCATCCCTGCCATCATCAGCAAAAGCACCCTGCAAAGTCTCATAATGTAGTGAGCTCCCCAGTACCAGAGGGGTGAAAACAAAGGCTAGAGGACTACAAATCAGTGACACCATAGAGGCTATTTCTTTATCTGATAGCCTAAAGTAACTCTAAGGAAGGCCACAGCTTTAAGTTTCCACATGATACCTTACCACATGGAAATAAACAGAATTAGTCATTGTGGACTCCTTCACTAAGTGCAGCCAAACTTACAGAGATAAATGACCTATAGAGATTCAAATGAGCTAAATGACCAAGCTCTGGTGTGAATTTTACTCAGCTACAGCAGACCAAAATATCGACAGGCAATTATCACTGCATCATTTCCCTACTTGCCCACAAAAGAATCAATCATATTAAAACTCTCTCTCCAGTAGGAGAAAATCAGAAAAATCAAACAGAAAGCAAGGCAAGGGATTTTGATTGAGAGAAACCCATAAAGTAAGATTTGTGATACTACCATATTTCTTTATAAAAATAAACATGACCAACAAGCTCCCTATTCAGCTATAGACAGGGCAGCAAATGGTTAGTTGAGAAAATGCACTGCTATATACCCAAGCCCATTAACAGCGAGCCAGACTAATCAACAATGGAAAAAACACCTGCAAATATCCAAGAAAAGGGCAAACATGCACTAAAGGCTGTCTCACACACACATACATTTGCAAAAAAATGGATAGTATTTTTTTAAATTAAAACCCGAATTGGCCTTCAGTTGGCAAAAACTTTTCTGGTTATTCCTATTTAGTCCACATAATTCAGAGAGGTTAGGATTATTACTACTGATATTTTCAGATAAGGAAACTCAGATGCAAAAAGACTGCTTTTATTCACTCACTTTTATTGAAGTGGATCAATATACATGGTGCACAGAAAGTACCCTGTACATGTGTGCCAGAAATGATAACCGCCTGACTTACTAAATTTGACATCATGGAGAACAGCTGATCATCCCACCAACACTTCTCCATTGCTGAGGATTGGCGATGGAATATTGGGCTTGAGGGACTGTGGGTCCTATAACATGTGGCACTTCTTATGCTTTCAGAGAAGTCATTTATCTTTCTACATTCTACACTAAGTCAAGAATTCACAGAATTCATTTTATTTTTTATAAGTCATCAAGTGACATAAAATGTTTTTTTTCTCTTTGCCGCTGCTGAACTGGCCTCATAATGGGGCTGATTATAATATCATGAGAGGAAGCAAGCATCATAGAATAACTGGGTATGTCCACATGACAGTCAACCACCAAGAAACTTAGAAACTTAGAAATAAGCCAAATCACCTGTAGATCAAATGGCTGGCTGGCTGATGGAGCTCACCGGTCCAGATGAGAAAAGAGCTTCTGGGTGCATTTACTTTCTGCCTTCCTGCCTCTACCTGTCTCCTCTCCTCAACTCAGAGCCACTACAAGCTCCTCCAAAGCTCCAATTCTGGGCTAGTATTGTCCTTAATAAAGAGACAAACAGCAGCCCATAGTTAACTACATCGAGTTTTCAGCCTCAACTCAGCCTTCTGGTGACTCCAGTTTTGGCCCGATCCAAAGCCCAAAGTTGCATACCAATTTCAGCAACTGCATTCCCTTTTTTCCTGAGCCTAATTTCTTTTTCCTCTTCCCTCTCCCCCCTCTTGATTATTTGAAAATCAATTGCCATTTAAAACATTGTAGACCTTATGGCAATGTCCAGTTTTCTAGTTTTTGCACACCAAGTTCTATTTGTCCAAATTCTAGACATTCTTTTCTTATAGGAGAATTTCTCCAACTTATTAATAGCTGTTAGCTCCTGCTAAGTTAATTTTACAACTACAGAAATATACTTAAGTGTTTATATGTCACCATTCTTTCTTTAAATTAAGCTTGGGGCATGACCAACCTTCTTCTTCTTCACATTTATTCTAATAATATTTTATGTTGCATTACACATAGAATGTAAAATGTTCAGGCTATTCATTTTTCTCAGAGTTCTCAGGGTTTACTAGAAATTCATCACATTCTCCCTGTGCATTTTATACTTATGCTCAGCAATTCAAAGTTCATAACATAAAATTTGAGATTTGCATAATTCTGTAGTATAAGAGAGATTTCGAACAAAGTTTTGGACTCAGGCCTGGGTTCAAATACTGGCTGTGTCACTGATTAGCCAGGTGCCCCATGGTAAGGGTATTAGTTTTCTACAACTGCATAACAAATAACCACACACATAAAGACTTAAAACAACACGTGTTTATTATCTCACAGTTCACTAGCTCAGAAGCCCCAGCATAGTGTGGCTGGGTTCCCTGCTCAGGGCCTCACAAGGTGTTGGCTTATCCCACCTGGAGCTCAGGGTCCTCTTTCCAGTGCACATGGTTGTTGGCAGAATTCATTTCTTTGCAGTTGTAGAAATGAGGCCCCATCCTTTCAAGGGCTGTCAGCTGGGAGCCGTTCTCAGTTCCTGAGGTCACCCACATTCCTTGCCACATGGATCCCTCCATATTCAAAGCCGGCAGAAAAAATTTCCTCTCATGCTTCAAATCTCTGGCTTCTAGATTCAGATTTAAAGAGCTCATGTGATTTGGTCAGACCACTTGGATAATCTTCCTATTTTAGGGTCAACTAAGTCAGGATCTTAATTACATCTGCAAAATATCTTCACAGCAGTATCTAGTCTAGTGTTTGATGGAACAGTTAGGTGTATGTACACCAGGGAGCAGGAAATCTTGGGGACCGTCTTAGAATTCTGCCAACCACAGCTCTGTGTGCCTCAGCTACACAATAGGGACAGATGATGCTCACTACATAGAAAAAGTCATAAAGATAAAATGAAACAATAAAAGCATCCAAGTACTGACTGTGCTCAGGATTAGCTCTCTGTTTTCACTCAGTTCATTTTATCTTCCCAGCAGCCCTTTTGAAATGAGTCTGTTACACAGCCTTCTTTGCGACTGATGATGATTAGAATCCCAATAATTATTCATTTGATGAAAAAAATGAGGCAAAGATTATTATTACTCACATTTTATAGATGAAGAAACTGAGGCTGATAGATAATATCTGTAAAGCAGCTATCACAGGCTCTGGTACACAATGATCACTCACAAATACTAGTTGCTACCATCATCATCATCATCCTCTTCGGCGGCGGCAGCAGCAGCAGCAGCAGCAGCAGCAGCTTTCTTATACTGGAAAAGAGGAACCCAAGCAGCCTCCGGGAGCATTGACCACACACGCGCTCCTCACCCAGAGCATGCCAAGACTGTGGAGATGATCAGCACTGTGCAAGGCATTTCTGGGGCACCACTGTTCCCGAGCTTGCTTCCCTGTCCTATTTGGCTGCTTCTCTAATACCACAGGCAAGGCTGCTGTTGCAGCTCTAGCTCTAGAATGGCAATGCCAGAATCCAGATGCTTACAACCTGGGGACACCAACTTGATGGTGGAATTTGCATTACCTAGTTCCAAATGCAGTCCTTTTAACATTTACATTTGATCTTTGTTTTCTGGTTGTACCACTTCCTTTATTTAATTTTACCAGTTATTTATTTTAAAGCTTTTCACTTCATCTCACCCAACTTTTAGTGGAGACAAGTAGTATGAGAAAGCTCTTTCAAATGCTTTCTATCTAATAACTTTTTAAATTGGATCTTATAACAGCATATAAAACATTTAAAGAATAACACCCTTCACTCTTTTCAAATGTCATCTCCTAATTGACATAAGTAGGGTCAGTGAAAGGTGGTACTCAAAGAGGCTTTAGACTTCATCTGGCAAAAACTCCTCATTTTACTGATGGAAAAACTGAGGCTCGAACCAAGGAAAAGATTTTCTTACTGTCACTTGGTAGTGGCAGAGGCAGGACTAGACAGAAATCAGGAGCTCTCTTCCCCATCACGTGCCTCCACCTGGTGTCTGGTTTGTGGGCCTCAAAGCTTTGCTTAGTGCCTAACTTACATTCTCTGTGTGTGTATATTTATATTTATATATAAACCAAACAAGTAATTATAAAGTAAAACTAGCTCATCATAGATTGAAAGCATTCCTGAACAATCAAAGATCCTCTGTGATGATTCAGCAGCTAGGCTGTTAACACAGGTACTGCACACTCGGACAACGGTCTCCTAGTAGCCATTCTCTCCTTTCTCCTGTGTAACAGAATCCCAGTTTTGCTTGGGATACCGGTATGACCAGCTCCACCGAGCTGTCTCTTTTCCAACCTTCCTAGCTGCCAGGGGCAAAAAGAGACTTTTTTGGCTGAGGAGCTGTAAGTAGAAGTTGGCCAGGGGTTTGGGGAAGGTTTTTACCTCCCCGAGTAAAAGATGGACATTGCTGGCATCACCTCTTCCTCTTTCTGTCCCTTGAGGCTGAATTTGAAGTCTGGAGCAGCAGCAGCCATGTTGAAACCATAAATTAGGGACCACGAGATGGAAAGCTAGAAGCAGGAGGCATCTCTGACGTCACTGAGCTGCTGAACCAGCCCTGGACTACTTGTGTGTCTTATTCAGGAGGAGAAACAACACATTATAGTGCCTAAAGGCACTGTCTGAGAAAGACCTGGGTTCGAGACCTGGCTACTTGTACGACATTGAGAAAGTTGCCTAACTTCTCTGAGTGCCAGTTTTCTCAACTTACAAGAATAAAGATTTTTTTTTTTTTTTTAGTTTAAAGATTAAATAAAATAATGCATATAACATGCTAATAACAGTGCCAGGCATGTTGTAGACCTTCAATACATGGTAGCCTTGTTAAATCCAGGAAACAGTTTCTGAGACTATTTTATTATTATCCCATATGTATCCAGAGGATGTATGCAGAGTAGATTTAATTGCTCAGCAAAAACATTATTGTATTACACTCCCCACAACTTTCTAATTAGATTGGTCACAGAAAGCCCAAATGACCAAAGCAAAGTTAGTGAGTATTCATCAAAGATTGCCTCTGAAACCTAAAATGCTAAATCTAGAAGGATGACTCAACATTCATGAAACAAATATTTACTGAGTGCCAAATATGCTCCGCACCATGCTAGTCACTGTGGATATATCAGTAAATAAGTGAAATGAGATCCCTGTTCTCATAGAGTTTATATTCTATGGGGGCATTCCATAAAGTTTATCCAATCTTACCAATTTTACAAATGAGGAAATTGGAGCCCAGAGAGGTTAAATGAGTGGCCGACTTGCTTAGGTCACACAGCAGTTAAAGGCAGTTGTTGCAGTAGAGCTCAAGCCATCTGGCTCATGTGTTGATCTTTTGTCTACATCTTGAAGCTCTGGGATGTAAATCTTTGCACAGCATCCCAAGGCATTCCTTGCTGCCTACCACAGTGACCGAGAAACACAATCTGATCCCTGTGTTTCCTTCATTTCCTACAACCTCTCTCTTTCTCACTATGTTCCCAAGAGTGTGGTTTTTATTTCTTCATATATATCCACTTTGTTCCTTTTTCAGGGCTTATGCACTAGCTGTTCCCTCTGTCTGGCTGCCCTTCCTCCCTAGTTTTGTTTGGTTAGCTTTTTTCCATCATTTTCAACTCAGCTTCAGTGCCACTATAGCATTTCCTCCCCAAAGAATATTATCCCTACCCCACCATTTTCGATTTAGCTCTAATTAGCAGTTGAAATTATATTACTATTTTTCTGCTTAGTTTTTTATTTCTGGTCTGCGTGAGGGTACAAATCTTGTCTGCCTTGCTCACTGCTGCATTTCAGAAGCCAGAACAATGTCTGGCATCAGAGTTGGCACCCAATAAACATCTGTCAAATGAACACTGAGTGTTGCCCTGAGCTTTAGAATTTTGGGCTAGGGGGCAATCTTCATCTGACAGAATATTTGTGAGCTGTACTTGGTAAATTATGTTTGAATGAATGAATGAATGAATCCTCAAGCCATTTCATTATTATCTTCATGGGATATAAGATCCAGAAGAGATCTTGAACAAAGCTACTCAAACCCTTTTGTGTGAAATAGGAGAAAAGCGAAGTCCAAGAATTGCCTCCAAGGTCCGGCTGACTGAATTCAAGCCATGTGTATGGGAGTTGGATTTGGGGTGAAACCCATTACAGACGGCACCTATCTAGAAAGCTAGACGAATACTGGGTGAGACAGCACGTAATGCCTTCGCTGATAGTCCTTATCACTCTCACCTCTTTACTCCTTGCTGCCCCCAGTCCCCTTAAACCCCCATGATTAAGGCCTGAAATTATATTGCAGATTTTCCTTTTCTTTTATCAAGGCTTGCACACTTGCCCTTGGCCCAAATAAGAGTTCTGATAGCTCAGCACAGTCTTTCTGAAACCTTTGCATTTGAATACCTTTGGGTTCTCCAATATCCCCACTGCTCCCTATGCTCACACCTAGTGCTTCAAAAATGTGTTAACTCCCTGGTCCCTGAAGGTATCTGAGTTTGGCATCCCTATATTACAGCTAAAATATCATTTCCTCTAGCTGTTATCAGTAAATGGCAGAAGTGAATGATCCAGAGCAAACTTTGTGGCATGGAGGACAATATCTTGAAGATATTCATAGTTGCATGGATATCAGAAGTAGAAGGAATTTAGAAATAATCTGGTTCCATTTCTTTCATTTGAAAATGGGGAAAGTGAGGCTTAGAAGAGGTAGGTGAATTGTTTAAGGTCACAGAAAGTTAGCAGCAGACTGAGACTGGAACTCAGATTTAGTTGCATCACCAAACTGGTCTGGTACAGGGCCCTGAGGTACTGGGGGTGGAAGGAAGCTGGGTGGTGACTGGTGGGGTTTCAGAACACGGTGAAGATTCTGCCTGGGCTGGGCCCACCTTTTTCAGGCTCTTCCTCCCAGAAGAATGCTGAAAGGTGGGATGCTCGCTCCTCCTGCATAATGATACATTTGTGCCTTCATCCTCCTTCACTAATTTGTATCTGTATCTTTTCTGTCACTTTATATAACTAATTACTGTTTACTCTTTCAGAGCAGGCTGTGCAGGGATCCAAACTGTGGAAGAGAATGATGTTTCTCTAATGGAGGCTTTGAAGAAACAAGATAGTCAGGATCGGAGGGAAAGTGGGGCTGCAGAATTCTCTTCTCTTTTCTCCCTCCAGCTCCACATCCTTCCACCTGGGATCCAGGGACAGTGCTACTCAGATGTGAGAGTCAGTAACTCAGGCTCAAGATCACAGCTATCAGGGCTGTGCCTGGAAATGTCCATCTGGTTACCACCAGCACCCTCCCCGCCTTCTCCTCAGGCCCTGCCTGCCTCTGCAGGAGAACGACCTGCCCTCAGCTTTCCCTTCTCTATCAGCCTCTCCCTGCTCCCCTTCCAACTGAATTTAGCGATCTCTGAAGTAATGTTAACCACATAGAAAGGCAATGTGGTCAAGTGGAAAAAAAAATATCACCGAGATTCATCAGGCTTGGTCCTCATCCTGCTCCTATCACCAATCAGCTCTGGGTCTTACCACTGCTAAACCATCGGCTCTGTGACCACAAGACCAGTAGATTTTTCTCAGGGTTTGTTCAATTTAATCTCTGCAACATTTGGCATTGTTTGACCACAACCTTATTTAAAATGTTTTAACACAATGTCTAATTATGAAAATAATACATTTTTTGTGTTATTATAAAAAAATAATACATCTTGTTGAACAAACAAGGATGGAATGACCAGGCAGTCCAGGCCTGAGCAAGGTTGACTGGGGAAAAGCTCTCGGATCCAGGTGTGCGGGTCCTCCATTGAACTACCACACTTGGGGACAGGGTTCCAACACAGCCGGCTGAAGATCACACTCTGGGAAGGGCTTGGACTTTGGGGATGGGGAGAAAACTGTTGTAACTAGAGCCCCCAGCTTTTCACCCTCCCTCCCCAGAAGTCGCCATTACACGAAGAGTTGTTGTATATCATTCACAGGTATGCTTTAGTTCTTTTATTGCATATGAGTAGACACATAAACAAAATATACTATTTTTATGTTTTGAAAAAATTGCATAATGGGATCATGCTGACTGCATCCTTTTAAAACTTGCTCTTTTTATTCAGTGTCATGCTTTTGAGACATGTCTATATTATGCATATTGACTGAGTTAATTAATTTTAATTAGTACTCCACCACATGAATAAATTACAATCTATTTATCCATTACTCTATGAGAAACAATTAATTTGTTTCCACTGTTTTGCTATCATAAGCAAGCCATGATAAACAACCTTGTGCACAAGTTCAAGAGTTTCTCTAGGGCAGAAACATGAAAGGTAATCACTAAGTTATTGGGTATGCACTCCTTCAATTAAAGTTTTGCAAAATAGTTAGACTAAAATTGCTCTTTGAAATGATTATCCCAAACAATGCAAGGTATTGGTGGTGGGGGGAGGTATGGGAGCCCTGTATGATGTTATGCATGTTTGTTTTTTAAGTTCACAACTTTTACTAAACACTTATTGTTTATGTATGTTCATATATGAATGATACACTTCAATAATTTTTTAAATGAAAAACAAAATGATTATTCAATTTAACTCTTCTATGGATAAGAGGTCCTGTTTCCCCACATCCTGCCAACACTTGGTGTCTTTGTGTTACCAATTTTTGCCAACATCATGGGAATCAAATCGTGTCTCTTTGTGCAATAGAATTTCCCTACTTTTTTGTGAGACTATGTAGATTTTCATTTATTTATTGGTCCTTCAGTTTTCTTCCTCTGAAAATTGACTTCTCATTTTCAGATTGATTTTTTAACTCTTAGTGTTTTATAGGGACTTTTTTATATCTTGAGTACTAAAGTTTTGTTGATCATGTGGTTTACAAATAACTTCTCTAGTTTGGCTTGTTGTTGTTTTTTTCACTTTGTTTTTGGTATATTTTGTCATACAGAAGCTTTAAAGTGTAATGTAGTCAAATGTAAATATTTGATTATTGAATTGTGATTTTTGCATTTCTTTAGAGGTTATTCCTGCCCTAATGGTGTTATGACCTTGCAAGACTTAAACATAAATCACCCCTTCAATCTAAAATGCTATTTTCCCCAGAATTTTAGTTCCACCTTGCTTTTAATGCCTCCAAATTAATATTTTTAAAAAAACAGAACAGATAATTTGCTTAGCATTACCCACATGCTCATCAGATGCTTTGCTTAGTTTTGCTTCTTGCGTTCTATTCCTTCACCTTTCTGGTTCAATTTCCTTCTTCCTAAATTCCACTCTCATTATTTAAGTTCAGGACTGCTATATAAATGTTCTCATCTTGTTTGAAAAAGTCTTCATTTCAACATCACTATTGAAAGATTTTTTACTGAGTATGGATGCCTAAATTAATAATTATTTCCTCTCAGCTTTTTGAAACTAATTCTGTTTCTTCTGATGTCTATGGTTGTTGACAGTTTAATTGTTGCCGCTATTCTAAAAAATGGATTCTTCCCTCTCACAACTTTTAGTCTTCTATGTGTTTTTTATGTTCTGCAGCTTTACTGAAATGTATTTGTATATGGGTTTACTTTCATTCATTCTAAGGACTCATTGTGACTCCTGAACATTAATAGTCTTGCCTTTTATCAATCCTGAAAATGTTTCAGCTTATCATCTTTTGATTATTGCTTCTTTCCCATTCATCCTATTCATTTTGGGGGATCTTATATTAAATGTATATCAAAAATTTTCTCTTCTGATCTCCATGTTAACTTTCCAGATATTCTTTATCTCTGTGCCAGAGTTTTGCTATTTTCTTCTTTTATATGTTCAGTTCATTAATTCTTTCTTCAGTGTAGTTTATATCTTTACTCTTCCTTTGGGGACTTTTAATTTTAATTATTATTATTTTTCTTTCTAGACACCCTGTTTGGTTGTGTTGGTCTTTGTCATAGTATGTCATGACTGTCTTATGACTTTGATTATTTCATTTATACCTTTAATAATTTTAAATAATTTCTTTATAGTCCCTATCAAATTAGCCTATTTTCTGAAGTTCTTGAAGTTACAATATTGCTAATTTGAGGATTTGCTAACTCTCACTGAAGGCAGCTTTTTCTCTCATACATTTTGCAATTTTGGATTATTAGTTCATATTTGAGAATTGTGAGAATTTTGACAGCCTAGGTTCAGCATGTGCCCCATGGGAGAAATTTTGAAAAATTTTCAGGCAATTCAAAATTGGACCTCCTAGGGTCCAGTTTTATGATCTTTCTTGGCTGAAGAGTTCTCAGACCATGAGAGTAGTATAAATCTGAACCCCATTTATGCACAACAAAACTGGACTTTTCACTCCTAAAACTTCTCTTCTGATTTTGTTCTAGTAGTTTGACTATGACAGAAAGCCAGCATCATCCTTAGTGCCTCAATTTTCCTTACTTCCACATCTAATTATTTGAGACCTTTGGTTTCTAGCTCTTTTATTTCTTCTGAAATCCATCTATGTCCTACTAAATTCCTTAATCTCATACCTGAAATAAACCTCTTAATTACTCCCTCTGCCACAAGACTTAAACCCATTTAAACTGCTGTCTATACTATAGCCAGATTGATCTTTCTAAAATGCAACTCTGATCATGTCTCTTTCCTGTTTAAAAACTTTTACTGTCTCTCTACTTTTTTTATCCAACATAATTCCTTTCTAAGGGTTATCAGCCAGCATTCCTAGCTGCAAAATCTTCTTTGGCTGATTTAGGCAGAGAATGCATTAATTAAAGGACATTTAGGCAGCTCCAGAATTTCTACAAAGGTCAGAAAGTCAGGCTCGGAGTCAACCTGGGCAAGAAAGAAAACAAACATTATGGGGCTGCTCCGGAGAAAATTCCAGCACTGCTGTGGCAACTGGGCACAGAGTCATAGCGCACACCCAGAATTCTGGGGAGGGGTATCAGAGCCAAGAACCAGGCCACATCCTACAAAAATGCCCCAAACACAGGAAGAGTGCTCAAAGATCAGCCATGGCCACCACCTGAGATAGAACATTTATAACAGAAGAACTCTTAGTATATTTTCAGTGCTTTAACTCATAATGTCATCATTATGTTAATTACTGACCTAATAACATTGACAAATTAAATATTATATATGAATCAACTTGCTGAAAGCAATTGACTCCAAATTAATGAATAACTTGATTTCTCCTTACCTATTTCTTCATGTGAAATGTGAGAGAGAGATTTTAGGTTTTTGAAGTCCCCTCCAGCACCATCAAAAATTGTTTTGAAAACATTCCAATTTAAATGATATAAATTCTAAAAATGATGCATCTTATTTATAGTGGATGAAAGCCCATAAAACTGTGGGCTGCATGAGGAGTTAGAGTAGTGACATACTTATTTACTCCCATGACTAATAATCATTGCAACATAGTATTTTTATCCCTCCGAGTTAGTTAAAAATACAATACAGAAGATCAGTTGCTTCAGACACCAATCGGCAGCCCACAGACTTCCGATCAATGTTTGTAACCGGAAATCAATAGCAGCGGAGGGCATTTATGCTTCTATTACGACCCAGAGCAACAGCTGAGGACATAGTAATTAAGCAAATGCTAATGAGCAGCCTAACAATCCAGGAATGTGTGGATTCTAGCTATCTGGAACCCATTTTAAGTGACAATCACAGGTGTGAAAATGTACTTGAAACAGCCTTTGGATGTGATGATGACAGCGTATTAGTAGTCTCTGAATGTGTCCCAGGAAACTCTTGTGTTTATTGGAATAGTGCAATGACCACTGAGTCAATAACAAGTCATCCCGACTCATTGCTGGCCCTGAGGCTTACCTCAAATTCGTTCCCCACATGACTCCAGGGGATGAGCCTTCCTGGCACCGAGGGAGTATTACCAAGCGCCAACTAGCAACGCATCCGGAAAAAGACCTTGACCAAAAGGGGGAAATATTAAATAAAAATGAGTTTTTATGGCTAAGAGATTTCAAAGTGAGTCGGGAGGTCATTCCAGAAGTTACCCTTATGCATGTCTCAAGAGGATCTCATTGATGGCCACAGTAAACAGTGCCTCAAACGGTGGGGCTCCTGAGGGCTCTAGAGACATCCAGACACTGTAAGGAGGGCAGACAGCTCTGGAATTCAGCACCCTGTCAGTAGGTCTTACTTTGGAATTTATGCTCCCCAATGTAACATAGTTAGGCTCATTTATAATTTCCCTACCCATGGTTCTGCCCCTTTCATTTGAACCTATACTTGTTAAATACATGTCCCAGAGACTTAAATCTTTGGTCCGTTCATGTTCCAGTTGAGCCCTGAATCTAAGCAGAGTTACAACACCTACTCTCCAGTTCACTGGACTCACCCAGGACAACTAACAAGGAGATGATGATGGACAACAATTTTCCCAAGGAACAAAGAGTGCCTGCAACTGCAAGCAAGACATTTCCGCCCATCTGCCCCATGGGATCTAAGCCCCCTCTCAATTAGGAACAGAGCGGGCATCACCATCCCCAAATCCTCAAGATTGGGGAATGAACAACGGACTAAAGTAGACTTATTTTTATATTCTATTACAGACTTATTATTATTCTAGCAATGGTAGAACTTTTATCATTGATATAAAGGCAGTGGCCCCAGAGGCTCTGAGGGGAAAGAGAGGGAAGACTAGGTGTAACATGGGAGCATTTTTTGGACATTGGAATTGACCTACATGACATTGCCATGATGGATACAGGCCATTATATATTTTGTCATACTGTGCAGAATACAGTGTAAACTATAATGTAAACTATAGTCCATGGTTAGTAGCAATGCTTCAATATATGTTCATAAATAGTAACAAATGTACTACACTAATGAAAGATGTTGTTATTGTGGGAAAGTGTGGGAAGGGGAGGAAGTGGGGCATATGGGAATCCCCTATATTTTTTATGTAACACTTATGTAATCTAAAACTTCTTTAAAAATAAAAAAATAAAAAAATAAAAATTAATAAATAAAAAAATTTGTTCCACAACTTATACACTCACTGGCTCTCATTGTGTAGTTTGCAAAGTCCACAGTTTTTACTTGGGCATTCACAGCTCTCTATTAACTGACCTGGAACTAGCTGTATGATTTTATTATCCCCCCATTCTCCTTACCTCTACTCCATAGTTTCTCAACCTCAGAATGACTGACATTTTGAGCTAGATAATACTTTATTGTTGGGGGCTGTCCTGTGCATTTTAGAATGTTTAGCAGCCTCCTGACCTGTAATTACTAGATGCCAGTAGTACCACCCCTTCAATTGTGACAGCCAGATACGTTTCCAGACATTGCCAAACATCCCCTGGGCATGGGGGGAATGGCTGCAGTGGAGAACCACTGCTCTAGTCAAATGGAATCACACACTCTTCCCTAAACAAACCCTGATTTTTCCTGTCCCTGTGTACCTCATTCACTCATTCAGTAAATATTTATTGAACACCTGTTTGGTAAGAGACACTCTGCTAGGTGATGGAGATTCAGTGGTGGACAAGATGGGCACAGTCCCTGACTTCCTGGGGCTAATGGTCTTACATAATATGCCAGATTAGTGGCTTGGGCTGCCAAGAAAGCAGACAGGTGTGTAAGCAGACTGAGGAAAGGCAGACTGAGAAATGCTCTGAGGGAAAAGCATTCCACTCATCTGCCTAGAATGTCCTTCCTCCAACTCAGTATGCACACACCCATGCCCTCCATGAGGCCCAGCTCAGACGCTGCTTTTATTCAGCCTTCTCTAATAGCATCATGTGGATGCAATCCCCATCTTCTGAACACTACAAAACTGAACACCCAGAGCCAACATCCCCTGTGGCACTTGGCATCCTGCTCTGTATTGGTTATTAGTTGCCACTCCTTTATTTCAGACTTCTCTATGTATGTGTGAACCTCTTAAGTGAAGAATCAAAGTCCGATTCATCTCTGGCTTATCCACAACAAACCAATTCATTGCACACACACACACACACACACATACATCCCCGCTCTAGGTCTCCATCAAACTCTTCATCAAAGAGCAGTGAGTGTGCTCTGTTCAAAACGCAAGACTGATCAAGTAACACACCAGCTTAAAATGCATCAACAACTTCCCATCACTCTTAGGATTAAGATCAAAGTCCGGAATATGGCTTTCCAAGGTCCTTATGTCTGTCTCCTGCTTATTCTTCAGCATTATCTCTTACCACTTTGTCTCTCACTGTCTGTGTTGTAATCATATCTGCTCCCTTTCAATTGCTCCAAGGCGCTATGTTCCATCCTGCAGCAGGACCCTGGCACATGCTGTTCTCGTGCTTGGAATGATCCTCCACCTCCACCTCTGCTCCGCTCCTTTCAACCCTCACTTTCCAAGGCAGCATTATCTGACTCCCCAGTCTACACGTGGCTCCTTGGAAGCATACTGTAGAATCAACTTCCTTTCCTGCATAGCTCATTCTGTCCATATTATATCCTTATCTCTATCACTGTCAGATTGGCCTCATCTCCTCTAGATGGTAAGCTCAATAAGAACAAGGACCTTGTTGGGTTTTTGACAATGTATGCCCCTGGAACACAGTGTCTGGCACATAGAAGGTGTTTAACAACGGTTTTTGTTAAATTAATCAACAAATTGATTTTTTTAAAGGAATTAAAGTCCTGGTGAAGATGTCTGAAACTGAACATTCAACATTCTGGGCACATTTATGCCAAGGGAGACAAAATAGTTGAATTCCAGAATGTTGGAGGTAGAGGAAGATTCAGCTAAGTTTACTTGAGGATCAATCAAGCTTGAGTCCGGTGGACTCTGAGGGAAGATTCCAGAGATTAAGAGGAAACAGTAAGGCTGGGGAAAATATAGGTTGGGTAGGATAGTCAGAAGGAATGAGAGGGGAAATAAAGGAAGGATAAAGGTGAGGGAGGAAGAAGAAATGGGGCAGGAAGGTGATGCCCAGAGGCCAGAAGATGAGATAAGAATAAGTAAAATCAGCAAAGATTAATGGTCAATGATAGCTTCAAGAAATTTAATTGGGCACTTAGAAGAATGTCTTGGCACATAGTAGGTACTAGAAAAACATTTGTAGAATAAATTCTCACCAAATCTCTTCTCCTTAAAATAAATCTACTCTAGTAGCATGTCCGACTTCTTTCGGAATGCCTGACTAGTAGTCTTCCTTCTTGTAAGAGAATTCAGGCTGAAAGGTACAATAAATACCTGGAGGTGTTGGATGGAGCAGAAAGAGCCTGCCCAAGTAAGAGACCAACACAGATGAAAGCAGAAATGAAAGATGGAGATAGATGGAGAGAGAGACAGGTAGACAGAGAGAAGAACTGTTGACATTGTTTCATCACCTGGGTCTAGCCCAGACTAAAGCTAGAAACTACTTTTCAGTTATGCTGGCTAATAAATACTTTCTTCTTAAAGCCATATTAGAGCAGGATTTCTACAATCTAATTGATTTTTACCCCCAACACAGTCTGCTCTAAAATAGTTCTTTCTGACTTCCCCCTAGATTCCTTCAACAAACAATTAGAATATGCTGTTCTCAGTGCGATGCTAAATTGTGAATTCTTTGAGAAAAACCAACCGTGTCTAATTCATCATTATAGCTCTAGCCAAAAAACATTGTCTCTTGATTAAATGAGGAATTTAAAGTTGACTTGGATTAAATTTGATGCCCTTCTCCTTATCACCTACCTCTTACATGTCAAAATTTTTGCCCACTTTTTAAGGCTCAGTCTAAAGGCAGGTTATCCAGGTAAAAAGGCTCATGGCAAAACACAGCCAGAGACAGAGACAGAGTAAATAGGTTAGAAAAACACTTTCAATACAATTGTAATAAGATTCAGCCAATAGGTCTCCTCTGAACTACATACTCATATTTCCAACTGCCTATGCACATCTCCACTTGAATGACTAAGATTTATCCCAAACTTAACTGTCCAACAACTGAATTCTCAATCTTCCTCCCCAAAACTGCTCCACTCACAGTCTTCTCCATTACATTTGGTTGAAATTTTATTAGTGCAGGTGTTCTGGTAAAAACCTTAGAGTCATATTTGTCTCCTCTTTCTCATGTATCTCACATCCGATCCATCAGGAGATCTTGTAGGTTCCACCTTCAAAGTATATCTGGAATCCCATTACTTCCCACCACGTCCAAGGCCATCTCCACCTCATCGCTCACCTGGACTTCTGCAGCAGCCTCCAAACTGGCCTTTCTACTTCTTCCACATCTTCCCCTTCACACCCAGCAACGAGAGTGACCTCTCCAAAGCATAAATTCATGTCATCTCACTGCTCTGTCTAAAGCCCATCTCTGTCTTCCCATTTCACTTAGATTAAAATTCAAACTGTTACCATGGCATATGGGACCCTACTTGATCTGACTCCTGACTACTTCTCAGACTTCATTTCCTACCTCATTCTCCTTTGCCCATTACAGTCCAGTCACAGTGGAATCCGTTCTCTGAACCTGACAATCATATACCCACCAGAGGACCTTGCATTTGCAGTTCCCTCTGACTTGAGTGAATTTCAGCCTCTTTACAAAACTAGCTTTTTCGTATCATGAACTTTTCAGCTCAAATTTTTCCTTCCCAATTTTTCCGTCTAAAGTATATTCTCATACTCTCATCCCCCACTCACTATCATCTCACCCTGTTTTATTTTCCTTTATTGTACTTTATCACTAGCTGAAGCTATATCACAAACATACTCTTTTACTTGTAGAGTGGTTATCTACCCCCACTACAATGTAAGCACATGAGAGCAGGGTTTTTTCTTACTTGGTCTCTACTTTATCCCCAGCACCTCTAGAAAAGCTTATTACATAGTATACTTTCAGTAAATAGTTGTTTAATGAATGAATATTCTGTGTATTCATCTTATTTAGCACAAGGTATGGCAAACAGTAGTCAGGCAGTTAATATTTTCTAAATTCATAATAATTAATATATTAAAATCTTAAAATTAGTCAATTTCATATTACTAGTCATACTACAGTGCAAAGCTGTTTGGACCCTCAAAATTCTGATCTTTGGTTAAATATTTTATAGAAACCCCATGAACCCACAATTATTGGCAAATATAGTTTATCATGAGAAACCCATTCTTATTTAGATGTCTAGCTCTGGAATGACTTCAATATAGTTTAAATCATTCGATTTTACATGAAGAACAATTGCCTTCTGCTTTTAACTCTGAAGCAATGACTTAGAGTAAACTAACGATATTCAACCCAAGAATTTTTTTGAAAGGTGAATTTTTTAAAAATCTCTTTAAAGACAATGTAGAGCTACAGAG
Source organism: Cabassous unicinctus (assembly GCA_029593785.1). Lineage (NCBI taxonomy): Eukaryota > Metazoa > Chordata > Mammalia > Cingulata > Chlamyphoridae > Cabassous > Cabassous unicinctus. Next base: position 2,852 of record JAQZBX010030445.1, on the reverse strand, counting down.
GCAGCCAAGACTAGAGGGCCAAGATTATGAACAGCAGAGAGCTCAATATTATGTGTACTGCTTTCGCTCCAGGGCAATTTCTAATTCTTGGCTCAGAGTGAGAGGCTGACAGGCTGGGTAGCTTCTAAGACTACCCAGTTTTTATCAATCTCAAAATGCTATAGAGGCAAATATTAGAATTTAGGACTACCAAGATAAGCCATTCTTGCGAGACCAAAATCCTAGAGAAAAGAGAGGCAAAGAGAACTGAGGCTGACACTTGGCACCAGTTTTACATCTATGTGTTTGCTGATTCTTAAGCCATCCATGGTAAAAGGCTAAAAGTCAAGCATAAATTAATGTGGATTCTTGGGCAGACTTACAATGCTGGAGAAACAAATACTGCACTTCAGGACCTAGAAAGAGAGACTCTAGTACCTATCTCAGTCTCTAAGTTGGAATCCATGGAGAGTTACTCTCTAGAAATACAGGCGGAAAACACATTGCCTTAGACTTCCATGGTGGACTAAAAAGACATGGGACTCTCCTTTCTCCCAGAAAAGTAGCTAGAGGACAGGTAGAAATGGCCTGGAAAAAAATCTTCTAGGGCAGGGGTTCTTAACCTTTTTAGTTCCACAGAACCCTTTGCCAGTCAGGTGAAAACCATTGGCCCCTTACTAAGTCCACATTATTCTGTGTATTATTTAATAAATACATCACACCTGCATCAACATGTCCCCACAAGGTAATTTTTTGAATTTCAATTCAAGCTCTTGGGCCCCTTGTTAAGAACTCCTGTTCTAGGGTTTAGACAGCAGGGGAAGGCTGGACACCACCCAGAAGAGAGAAGGGCAAATTAAAAGAATTGTGACAACAAAACTGTGAGTTAAAAACTGCAGCTGAAACTGCCAGCATTCTCCTCTACCCTATAGACACTTTTAAATTCTCAGACCTCAGAGCTGGTGACTTCAGACAAATGGGGCCTCAGGGATCCACCTCCCCAGAAAAGTGGAGAGAGAGGGACACAGCCTAAGGCTGACTAAGCTTTTAACCCACAGATTTGGTCTGCTGTGTCCCACGAGCCCTTCCAGGCCAGGTAGGGCTGTGCCATTGTATGCCTTGGGAGCTGGCAAGGGACTAAAAAGATCTGACTCTCTCAAGCTCCTTCTCTACTGATGGGGACTGGTTGTTGAAGACGCAGAGATACCTGGGAAAAGGGAGGGGGCTACTAGCAAAACTTGGAGAACTGAGTCTGAGAAAGTTTGAATTACAAATTTTAGCCTCCAGGCAGGATCCTCTATCACTTTGATTCCACCCATGTTGCAGCACACACTCCAACCAAGCTTTGAACTGAGAGGGCTGCTGAAGAGCACCATCTGCTGTTGAACCAATGAAGTGCATCTGAGGAAATTAAAAATAAATAAGAGAAGCTTTTTTCAGCCTTTACAGTCTCTCTCTCCAAGACCCTTGGAAGCAGTTCTGCAACCCATTACTGAGTCCAGGGCCCATATTTGAGCAACTAACAGGGACAATCATAAAGATGCAGAACAGATTGAAACAAGAATTAAAGCGTATCAGTAACACACAGCCTCCTGCCACTAAATCCCTACAAAAGAGAGAGAAATTGAGCTCTTAAGCCATCCATTGTACAAGGCTGAAAGTCAAGCATAAATTCAAATTCAACATCTAATCAAGATTAGTGTATTTAAGCAGTTCATTTTACTCTATATAGGATTTGGAAATGCTCTTTCTTCTCCCTATTGCTATCTCTCTGTGTTTAATTTTAATTTAATTCTTGTTTGATTCATGATTTCTCCATATTTTTGGAAAATTCTTTCTAAGGATTTGTCATAATTTATATCTAAGTTGGCTTTATTTCAGGAGCTGTGTGTGATTTTAATGGTCAGAATTTTCAAAATTAAGTAAGTAATATATGCTTTAAAAAAAGCAACACAGGTTAATAAAACAATTATGGTTCTGTTTTTATTGGAAAGGTCTGAGGTAAAAAATAAGTTTTCAGTGGCTGGTTATATATATTTTTAATTCCCTATATATGACTGTAGATTGAGGCGCCATAACCTAAATTTGCCTTATGATACTGGGACATGAAAAAAAAAAGCCATACAGAAAATAAATTTTCCAAATTGCAATTTTTCACATAAATAATAGTTGACTGTTCAAGTTCAATCAGTTCAAATTAGTTCATTAAAAATACGCTAAGTTCTGTTAAAATGGCAAACAAGAATTTGACACATTAGTGTAGAAAAGGAAATACTTCCATATTTATATGTTACTTTGCTAGTTTAGATAACTATGTTAACATTGTTTCTTATATTTTGAAAAAGTAAGAAGTCTTTCAGATGTTTCTGTACTAATTATCTTTTTAACTCTCATTTTCTCAAGGTTTCACACTTGTGCCTTCCTGTGTTATGTGTTTCACTCACTGGAATTAGTCATTTAAAATGGTGATATTTTATTTTTTCCACTAAAATCATTTTTCCCACTAAAGTCCTTTTTCCACTAAAATTTCAGTGTCTGGAATAGCTTTTGACTAGCTATAGCAATTAGGAAAAAAATTGCTGAAACATTGCACATGTCACGTTGTCAACAGTTTTATTATTTCTAAACTACATTGAACTGATTGACTTATGGTGATTGAAAAAGAGTGTAGCCCCTTTTGGAATTAGCCATTTGTAAAGAATTAACAAAGAGTAAAGTGTTAGTATTCAATGAATTTATTTATTAGCTATAAGGCAAAATTAAAACTTCCTTATTACATAAAATATGAAAGGAAAATTACATAGCCTAAACTTAAAGGTGTTTTTATAAATGTGTGTGTGATAAAATATGCTTGGTTGTTATAAATCAGTCTA
>JAQZBX010030444.1:0-26805 GCA_029593785.1 Cabassous unicinctus | reverse complement strand
CTGCCGACATTTGCCCAGGGTTCAGGCTTCTTGTCTTCCTCTCTTCCCGGGGCTGCATTTCTCTCCGGGCTTAGCTCCTGTTTCCTCCACAAGGTCAGCTGTAGGCGATCAGGTAAATGGCTTGCTTCTCTTCTCCTGGGGCCTTCTTTCCAACATCAAAGCTGCTTCTCAAAAGACTGCTTCAACTCTGTTCTTTGCCATGCCTTTTATATTCGATTCCCCACCCACCAAGGGGTGGGGCTCAACGCCCTACTGACGTGGCCCAGTCAACGCCCTAATCATAACTTAATCATGCCCAGATTAACAGATCAGTTTACAAGCATGATCCAATTATATTTTTGGAATTCATAATTACATCAAATTGGCCAACGGTTACAGGGGTTCTTAACCTTTTTTGTTCCTCGGACCCCTTTGCCAGTCAGGTGAAAACCATGGACCCCTTACTAAGTCTACACTACATTGTGTATTATTTAATAAATACATCACACCTGCACCGACACATAACTACGTAAGTAATGTTTTGTTGGATTTCAATTCAAGCGCACAGACTTCTTATTAAGAGCCCCTGCCCTATTTTATCTCTGCTCTGATCTTTATTTCCTTCCTTCCTTCTCAATTTAGCTTTAATTTGCTCTTCTTTTTCTAGTTCTAGTTCTTCCAGGTTTCAGCATGGGTTTCTTTTGTTGTTGTTGTTTTTGTTTGTTTTTTTTTGAAATTTTTTATTGAAGTAAAATTCAAAAAACATATAATTATCCATTTTACAGTATAGAATTCAGTGGCAGTTAGTACATTCACAATGTTGTACAACCATTATTTCTATCTAATTCCAAAATATTTACATTATCCCAAAAGGTAACGCTGTACCATTAAAGTTTCAGTCCCAATCCCCTCCCCAGACCCATGACAGCCACTAATGGGCTTCATTTTATCTGTGGAATTAACACTCTGGTCCATTTAATATATATGGAAACATAAAATATGTGGCCTGTTGTGTCAGGCTTTCACTTAGCATAACCTCTTCAAGTTCATCCCAACTGTATCATGCATCTGTACTTCATGGCTTTTTATGGCTTTATAATACCCCATTGTATGAATATGTCACCTCTGGTTTATCCTCTTTATCCATTGGCAGACAATGGGGTTGTTCCCACCTTTGGGGTGCTGTGAATACTGCTGACATGAACATTCGTGTACATGAATTTGTTAAATAACTGTTTTCAATTAGTTGAGGTATTTACCTAGGAGTGTAATTTCTGGGTCACATGGTAATTCTAAATTTAATTTTTGAGGAATCATTTAACCTTTTACCACATTGGCTACATCCTTTTACATTTCCATCTGCAATATATAAGGGTTCCAGTTTCTCCACATCATCCCCAGCACTTTTCCAATGACATGAAGTTAGAAGTGTCCTTCCTGCAGAAAGGTTGGATGAATATCATTTCTTCCTTTTTAAAGCCAATTTTCCTGCCTGGCCTCTGGTTTGGGGGAAGTCCTATTCTGCCTCTACACGCTTCTTCTCCTTGTTCCAACTGGGAAATCACATCTTCTTTGCAGAGGTGATATGCCACTGAGACAGATGATTGATATTCTCCAGCATCACAGCTCTGAACAGCTTTCTCTGGGAGGGGTCTAGCAGGGCCCACTCTTCCTGTGTGGAATCCACAGCCACATCGTTGAAGGTCACTAACTCCCGAGTTTGCATTGTCAGTAGCTCAGCTGGCAGCTGTCTTCTGGATTTTCACTCACAACCAGACAAGCAGTAGGTTGTGAGTAGGACAACCTACCTACCTAGGTTGTAGGTAGGAGCCACCTCCACTCCCTGCTTTGTTGTGTCTCTCATTCTGTTTTCCCTCCCCATGTCTCTTGTTGTGTCATCTTGTTGCACCAGCGCCTGCCCATTATGTCAGCTTGCTGTCTTCTTTAGGAGGCACCGGGATCCGTGTGGTAGGTGGGAGCCCAGTCGCCTGAGTCATATCTGCTTCCCCTCTATTTCCTTTTTGGTCTTCTGTCTAGTGGCGTATTGAAGGCTCCTACTGTTAATGTAGAACCACCCATTTCTTCCTTCAAATATGTAAGTATTTGTTTCATATATTTTGGGGCTCTGACATTAGGTGCATATTTATTTCTGAGTGTTAGTTCTTCTTGTTGAATTGACCCTTTTTCAGTATATAGTGACCTTCTTTGTCTCTCATAACATTTTTTTGACTTAAAGTTTATTTTATCTCATATTAGTATAGCTACCTCAGCTCCTTTTTGATTATTAATTATATGATATATATTTTCCCATCCTTTCATTTTAAACTACTTAAGTCTTTGAATTTAAGGTGAGTCTCTTAGAAACAACATTAAAGTTGGGGCATGCTTTTTTATCCATTCTTCCGGTCTCTGCCTTTTGTCTGTAGAGTTTAATCCATTTATATTTCAAGTCACTACTTACAATGCAGGACTTTCTTCTGCCATTTTGCTATTTAATCTTTATAAGTCTTATACCTTTTTTGTTCCTCAATTCTTCCATTAATGCCTACTTTCCTATTTATTTGATTTTGCATTGTGCCATTTTGCATCCCTCCTCATTTCAATCTAGATATATTTTTCATATATTTTTGTGGTTACCTTGGGGCTTAAATATAGCATTTTAATCTATAAAATCACGTTTGATTTGATACCAACTTAATATCAATAGAACACACATTCACTGTTCCTATAACCCTCTGTCCCCCCACCTTTTTGTTGTACTTTTTACAAATTGTATCTTTATACATTGTATATCAAAAATCATAGGTTTATCATTAGTTTTTATACATTTACATTTTAGATCCTGTAAGAAGTAAAAAGTGGAGTTACATACAAAAAAATACATTAGTACCCATATGATTACCTTTACCAAAGGTCAGTTTTTCTTAATTCTATTTCAATCTCATATCCTTTCCTTTCAGTCTGAAGAACTCCATTTAGCATTGCTTGTAAGGTAGGTCTAGGTGTAGTTTTATCCTGTTTGGGTTTTGTTTGGTTTCTTGAATGTGTGTATTAATATTTTGGTAAATTTGGGAAGTTTTCTGCCATTATATCTTAGAATATTCCTTCTTCCCATTTCTCTTTTTTTTCTTCTTCTGGAATTCCCATAATGCATATATTGGTATGCTTGATGGGGTCCTACAAGTGCCTTAGGCTCTGTTTGCTTTCCTTTATTCTTTTTTCTTTCTGCTCCTTACCCTGAATCATTGCAATTGTTTTGTCTTTGGATTCACTAATTCTTTCTTCTGCCAGCACCAGTCTGTTGTTGAAACCCTCTAGGGAATTTTTCCTTTCAGTTCCTGTGGTCATCAGTATTTTTCTTGGGATCCTTTTTAAATTTTATTTCTCTTTATTGAGATTCTCATAGTATTCATTTATTGTTTTCCTGATATCCTTTAGTTCTATCTCTGTGTTTCCCTTTATCTTCTTTGTGCATATAAGGATTATTTTTTAAAAGACTTTGTCCAGTGTGTCCAAAGTCTGGTCTCTTCTTAGTTGATGGTTTCTGCATTTTTATCTTGCCCTTTGGATGGGCCATCCTTTCCCGTTTATTTGTCTTGTAATTTCAGTTGCACTCTGTACATTTTAATATTTTAAACTGTTAATGCTGGGATTTAGACCATGAGCTGTCTGTTCCTTAAGTCTGTATCCAGCTAGTGATATGACAGAGATTTCTTTGAGTGCCAGGAACTAACAAAAATAAACCAATACATAAACACCTTTCACATTCTTTGCAAATTGGCTCTGCATTGGCTGGTGCGCTCCTTCAGAGTTTAGTCTTCTTATCAAGAAGATCAGACCAAGGTGAGTGTGAGTTGCAGGGTTCTCTCTGTCTTTTGTGAATCTGTCCCTTGTCCTGGGCTCATGCTTGCTTCTGGTCTTACGAATTCACTTGTTTACAGAAATCTGAATGCCCTTTCCACTCCCTAAGAAATAGATTTCCCCCTTCCTGGATGCTCTATTGTATAACTTAAAGGAAATATTTATTTGCCCCAGGCCACTGTGACTTTATTTAGTTTCTTGAACTGCTTTAACTGTCTGCAAGCTACTTTAGCTTGCAGGGCAAGTTCTGGGAGGGCAAGCCTGAAACAAGTTTCCTGGTTCAGTCTTTAAGGTTGCCACCTGATAGATTAGCACTGACACACAGGCACCCCAGGATGCACATAGGGGTTACTCTGCTCCCTCAGGAACAGGAATGGGGGCTCATAATGTGAGTGCAAGCTGGGGAGATTGGAGAAGGGGCCAGCAAGGGCACCATGAGCTTCTTCTACCCTTTTTAATGCTGCATTTTCTTCATTTGGCCCTCACCCAGTCACTGAAACCCTTAAACTATTTTCCAGAGTTTTGAGGGAGATGACTGCCAGTTTTTGCTAGGTGTTCAATGATTCTGTTGGGGGAACAGCACCCTGGAGCATCTCATACTGCCATCTTGGTCAACTGGAAGCCTGTGATTCTATCTTGTTCTTGTTCACAGTAGTGTTTCCCAGTATCTAGCATAGTGCCTGGCATCCAGGTAGTGAGTGAATGAAAAGAGACAACCTGTCATGAAAAGAACTCATTTAAGGGAAAGAGTCATGCCTAACAGGACTGACCCAACGTTAGCAGTAAGAAGGGAGTAGTGATTCCACGTGTGTTGGAGGCTCTCCCTGGATTCCCAGGCTCCCTGTGCGCCGTGGACCTGGGTGTGAGTTCCACAGAGAGACGAGATTAGATATAACAACTGAAAGTGCCATTTGAGCATGCTGGCACAGAGCAGCACTCGAGTGTGTTGATGAGAGGACAAGGATACTCACCTCTTTCCCACAGGTGGACTTGGTTCCTTGGGATTTCAGTCAGTTGTTGGCAGAGTTGTCTAGGACAGTGGACCAGATCATGGATCTGGGAATATTTTTGGAATTACCCAGAAATATTGGAAGGGGTGTTTTGCAAGAGACCAAGTTCCTCTGTCTGCAAGTGAAGCAAAGAAGCAGTGAAATGTGGGTTATTGTTAGCATGATTCCATGCACATGACTAGGCTGGGCATATAGGGCACTTGGTCTTTCACACACTAGTACCAGCTAGTTCACCTGCTGAATGAGGTCCAGCCCAGGAAAAGATTGGAAAACATGTACCAGAGAGGGAGCAATCTGACAGATGCCCTGCGTCTAGGTTTATTGCACTAGCCTCTTGCCCTTTTCCTGATCCAGAGTGTCCAGCCAACTTAACTTTCCTGTGCGCTGTGGGTTTGTGCACATTCTATAGTCCGACCAGGCCCTACGTTGACCACTGGGGATAGTTTCAGGCATAACCAAGCCCAAGGTAAATTACCTGTTCACCCATAATGAAAGAGAATTTTCTTCAAATCAGCTACAGTAACTCCTCTGGGTCTGAAATCATGGAAGAATAAAATAGAGCCTAGGGGAGGAAGGGCTGGAGGTGCTAGCTTGCCATGTATATTGGGTAGAAATGCCTTTGGCTACAAGAATCAAAAATCTGACTGAGATGTTAAAATAGAGGCTTATTTTTCTCACCAAACAAGAAGTCTGGAGATTGAATTTGCTGGCTCAACAGTGTCATCAAGAGATCCAGATTGTCTTCCATGCCAGCACACGTGGAACATGGACTTCCAGCCCTCATGCTCGTCGCTTCATGGTTTCAGGAAGGCCACTGTAGCTCCAGCCATCTCAGCCACGTACAGTGAAGGAGAGAAAAAGACAGCACCGGCCTCAGGAAACCAGAATGTTTTGCCGTTATGCTCCACAGACTTCTCCCTAAGTCTCGCTGTCTTGGGCTGGGCCACCCAGTCACCCCTAGCCGCAGGAGATGCTGGCAAATCAGGAATAGGGTTGTCACGACTGCTTTAGACCAGTGGTTGTCATCCAGAGTTGCACTTTAGAATAACTTGGTATCTTAGTTTGCCTGAGCTGCTATCACAAATACCGGAACCTGGTTTTGGCTTAAACACCAGGAATTTGTTATCTCACCATTCTGAAGCTAGAAGAAGTCTAAAATCAAGATATCAGCAAGTCTTTCTTTCTCCCCAAAGATTCTACTGTTCTGTGCTGGCTGCTGTCCCTCCTTGGGGTTCCTTGGCTGTCCCCTCAGTGGTAGTGTCCTCTCCTTTCTCAGCTTCTACACTTCCTGGTTCTCTGGTTCTCTTTATAAAGCCTCCAGATGTCTGGATTAAGGCCCCTCTCACTCAGCTGGGCCTCACCTTCACTAAAAACCACATCTTCAAGGGGTCCTATTTACCCTGCGCTCACAACCACAGGAGTGTGGATTAAGATGGAGAACATGTCTAAGTTGGGTTATCATTCAGTCTACCTCACCTGGGAGCTTTTAAAAAATACTGATGCCTGTGGCCAAGCCCAGGCCAATCAAGTCTCTACAGAGGGAGCCCAAGATCAGTAGGTTTAAAACCCTCATGTTCTGATGTACAGCTGGGATTGAGAAGCACCAGTTTAGGCTAATTATATGTCAGCCCCTAGGACCTGGCCCATTGCCACTGTAACAAAACCAGGTTTCTGTTAGCAGCAAGAAGGGGGAAATGGCTGTGGGGCAGGCAGCTGATGCAGTCTGCTCTGCCAGGATTCAGCACACAGGGAAACACTTTGATTTCCAGGAAACGGTGCCCCAGCTACAAATCCTCATGCTGGGAAGAAGCCAGGTGGAGAGCTAAGGCGTTCCATCCGTTTTGAAGGGAGCGACTCGGCCATGCAATGCATATGCGGTCATTGTGCCTTCCACTAAGCTAATCTGTCTCCGGTCGTTGTGTCTTGATGTAAATATTCATTTGAATGATTTTAGTTTGGTGAACCAGGCAGATTGAGGGCAATCCTGTGCTTCTGGAACACTGTCAAGCACACTGACGGAATAAACCTGTGCTTGCTCCAATCTCTGTATCTTTGAAATTCTTTGTCTTCCTCAGTGTTCCAGAAAGTGGTGGCATGGGGCAAGCTTTCAGCCAAACACGCCTTCTATAAGTGTTTCTGCCATGCCTGAGAGCTAGAATGTTCTCTTTTACATAACACATCAACTCCAAATGTCTTTTAATAGCTTTCCATATCCGCTATAATATGGCACTAAAAAGAGCAGAGCTCAGGGTTCAAACCTGCCACCTAACTTTTAGCCTTGGTTTCTATATTTGCAAAATAGGAAAAATAATACCCACCACACCTACCTCACAGGACAATGAGTGAGTCAAAGCACTTTGTAAACCAATTATTATGCAAGTATTGTGCAAGTGTTCTTATGGTGCTCATAGCCATCCAGCCCTAATTCAAGACCCCTTTTAACACTGCCTTTCAGCTGGGCCTTGGCCCCAACGTGCTCCTGCCCCCAGGTGGCTGCTCCTGCAGATCCTGAGTGCAGATCCTGAGGCTCCTGCTTGGGCCTGATGACACTCAAAGGCTGCAGGGGAGATTAAAGGAGTCACTGTCGACAGGCGTTAGAACCGCGCCTGGCACACAGGGAGTGCCGTGTGAGTGTCTGCACTCGCCGCGGCTGCTGTGGCTCACCGTGGGGTCAGACCTTCCCATGCCTTTCAGGCCTGGTTCCCATCCCAGGTCCTCCATGGTCTCCTCCATGCCTGCTACCTGTGGAATGCTGCCCTTTGAGCCAGTCTCACACAGGGTAACTGCTTATATGGATTATTTAATGGGATTATTTTTCTCCCTGGTTAAATGAACTAATTCAACATTTAATGAGCAACTGCTATTCCAGGCTCTCTTCTACAGTGAGGCTAAAGAGATACAAGGCACAAACCTTTTCTCAGGTGCTCATGGCTAGTGGGGAGGACGGAAGAGCAAGCAGGCAATGATGGGCAATAGTATGCATGGGGCCCTGCGGAAGTCAGGTTTCCACAACTTGCTGAACCTTGAGGCTTACAGGTGAATGGAAATCGATAAACACTTGAGTGCAGGCACCACGGTATTTACTGCTTTGAATCATCAACAATTCCTGAAAAATAAGAATAGTTAATACTTATCAAGCCCTTCCATGTCCCAGGCCCCGAGCGAGGTGTTTCTGTTTGACGTCACAGCTGGCAGCAACCCTGTCAGTACGTACTGTTAACCATCTCGTTTACAGAGAGGACGGAGGCTCAGGGAGGGCACACGCTGGGGTGCGGGCCTGGCCTTCAAACCTGGGGCTTCTTAATCCACAGCCAACACGTAGACCGAGTTTGGGCTCGGCGGGTCAAATGGTCTTTCCTCACCAGTCTTCTGATGGGTCACGCCGCCCCTCGGTGCCAGCTTCCTGCTTCCAGGTTGCAGCTCCCAGAGCCTGTCCACCTGTGGCTGTGCGCAGCGGCTCTCCCTTCACTTCCTGCCTCCTAGCTGTTCATCCACACACCTGCCCGGCATAGACGCCTCTGCGTGGGGCTCTCTTTGGTGCCTCCCTGCAGGTCTGCCATGAACCCTTTGCCTCTCTCGCCTCATTCACAGTACTTGACCCTCAGTTCCATCCCAAGCATTCTCTCCTCTTTCTTACTCTTGAAGCCAGTGCAAAGATTGCGAAGAGCATGAAACAGCTCCGTTTTCCCACATCCCCAGCTCGGTGCTTGCCGGCGTGGGGCCGACGCCATGCGCTCCTTGGGTGGCTCCCGTGCTCCCACCCTGCCTGCAGTGCGAGCCTCCTGGCCACAGAGGAAGCAGCAGCGACGCTCCAGCCACATGCTCAACAAATAGTGAGAGAAGAATGCCTTCCCTTCACCCCGACACAGCCAAAGCCTATCCGTCTTTCCAGGCTAACGAAGTCTTAAAAATTCTAGTGTCTGCCACTTTATTGAGCCCCTAAATTGCCCAGGATTCCGTGGCTCAAGTGACATAGCCAGGCTTTTTACCCAGACATTTCTGACTTTCGAGGCCACACTCTTTCTATTCCTCTCTGTTCATTTCACTATATTCCATACCACTCCAATCACTCAATAAATATTTACTGAGTACTGATGTGAGCAATATTCTGTGCTTTCTGTGTTTCTCCTCTAGCCAGTGGTCTGTTCTTATCCTGAACTTACTCTTTCAACATTAATGGCACCTTCTACCTTGTTTTATGGTTAATTTATAACTGTGCTACCTCCTCTGGTAGGCTGTAAACACCTGGAAGGAAATCACCGCGTCTGATTTTTCTCAGATGCTAGGTAGAGCGTGGTGTTTGAAACACAGGTAGCCCTCAATATCTGATGAACCAATGAAAGAATATTAGGAATTAGACCATTTTCAGGTCTGTGCTTTACTATAATGATATGAGCTAGCTTCAGGAATACCTGGGCTTTAACCCATTGTCTGCTAGGGGACCGTCACTGCGCCTGATGTGATCACGTGCTGACCGTGAGGAAGGCTCTCTCCCTGTGAGCCGCTTTTCCTTGACTTGTTCCCAAGTGACACTAGCATGGTCTTACCTTTCAGCCATGGACCACCCACCACAGAGCCGCCTTTTCCGGAGCTCCAGAGCTCCCGGCAATGGGCTGCATCCCTCTCAGACCCCTCTCAGACCGTTCCTTGGGGGTTCTGTGTACGAGCTCGTCAACCCTTCTCCAGTTTTGTGAGTTGAGTTCCTTACGTCCAATAGCATTGCCCAGGTTCCATGCTTCTATGGCCTTCTTTCCCTGTTTTCATTCTCCCCTCTTTGCTCCGAAGACTTCGCTCTTGAGGCTCCGCTATGGAACATTTTCCTGGTCTCTCCACCAGGGAGCTGCTCGTGCTGCATGCTGTCTCGGCGTTCACTGAAGAGCCCACGTACATCATCACCCACCTCATCAAGCTACCAGGCCCAGCGCGGAAGAGGGACGTCCCTTTTCAGTACTTGTCCCTCTTACCCCTTCAACGCTAGTCACAATACGCCCTTCTCAGGGCGACCTAAAACAAGCAACCATTACATGGTCTGTGGTTTACCAAGCATTTCAGTGAGAGCAGCATCATCACCAGCCCCTCTACAGACGGGAAAGTTTACCCTCAGAATGGCTCAGCAGCTTGCCTGGCATTAATCATGTTGTCAGTGATAGGAGTGGCCTCAAACTGGTCTTTTGAACCCAGATCCCAGGCCCTTTATGCCAACACCGAGGCATACTAACATTCCCTTCCTTTAAAACCTATGTTCCAGTTTTATTACATCCACTTCTGTTTTGAGGTGTTACTCTAGAGCAGGTTAAGAACCTTATTTGTTCCACAGACCCCTTTGCCAGTCCGGTAAAAACCATGGACCCCTCACCAAGTCCACACTATACTGTGTATTATTTAATAAATATATCACACCCGCACCACGGCGTCCCCACGAGAATAATGTGTTTGTTTGTTTGTTTGTTTAGGTACTACGGCTGGAGAATGAACCCTGGACCTTTTATTTGGGCAGCCAGCGCTCAACCACTGAGCCACATCAGCTCCCCCAAATTGGTTTTCTCATTTGTTTGCTTGTTCATTTTTTTGTTTTTAAGGAGGCACCAGGAACCAAACCTGGGACCTCCCATGGGGGAAGTAGGCACTCAACTGCTTGAGCCACATCTGCTCCCAAGAATAATGTTTTTTGCATTTCAGTTCAAGCTCACGGACACCTTGTTAAGAACCCCTGCTCTAGAGAGACTCCTGTGACTTCTTAGGAGGCAGAGGAGGCATTTTTGGGACTGGTGCTCCCTGCTCTTCAGCCTTGGGGTAGCCAGGGATTTCCAACGAGGCACGAGGCCTGGACTCATTTCCTGGCCTTCTGCAAAGCTCATCCCCTCCAAGCCTCCTTCCTCAGGCTGGCTTAATTCAAGCTGAAGGCTGCACGGTCAGGTCACTTCTGGGTACAGGTTTGCATTTAAGAAGGGCCTTTGGAGTGGTGGGCCAGGCCAGGCCCTCTTCCACCTTCACACGGTGGCGGCAAGTGGAGGTGAAGGGCGGCAGATGGTGCCCTTCACGGGCATTTCTATTTCAACTCCAGGTGAGGAAAAGGGGGTGGAAATCATAGTTTCTGTCACTAGAGGGCAAACTAGCCAAATTTTGAAATGTTTGCTGGCAATTGAGAAGCAGTGGGATTACTTTTCTTGCTCTCACAGATCCCCCTGCACTAGACAGAAGAAGAGAGAAACAGTAGAAAGCAAAGGAAGCGCCCCTGCTTATTGACAAGAGAGGGTCCCACTGTCGTCTCTGAGCGCAGGATCCTCGTAACAGCCTCCTAAGGCGGTGGAGATATATACACATATTTTAATTAGAAAAGTGTAGGTTCACAGAAAAACCATGAAGAAAATACAGCATTCTCACCCACCCCGTCATTAACACCTTGCATTAGTGTGGTGCCTTTGTTACAGGTGATGATAGAATACTATCATAACTGTACTAACTGTGGTCCAAAATTTACATTAGAGCTCACTGTGTTCAGTCTGAGGTGTTTTTTATTTTTATTTTACTAACACATATACAACCTAAAATTTTCCATTTTAACCACATTCAAATATATAATTCAAAAAATATATAATTAGAATTTTTAAAAAACCAAATATATAATCCAGTGCTGTTAATTACTTTCACAATGTCATGCCACCATCACCATTTTCCATTACCAAAACCTTTCTATCATCCCAAAGAGAAATTCTGTATCAATTAAGCGTTAACTCCCCTGTCCCTACCCCCTACCCCGAGCCCCTGGTAACCTGTATTCTAGCTTCTGACTCTACCAAGGCAAGCTTTTTAAATCATTATTTTACAGATAAAGAAAAACGTTTATTGTGGTTAAATATATTGCTCAAGAGCAAGAAGCTAATAAGTGAAAAAGTTGGGATTTGAGTGGATGTGTGTGTGGGAGGGGTAGATGGGGAGGGGCATTGTGAAACAGCTGAAATTAAAATTAAATGATAATTACCATTCAGAGCCTCTAAAATGGCTTCAGGGAGAGGCACTGTTTATCTTATGGCAGTTACTGTACTGGGTAAATAGCTTTAAATGAATCATATGTATATATTGTAAAATATAAAGTCAACACAGAATAGCATAAAGAAGAAAGCAAAAACTACCTCTAAATCTTATCTAGATAAAGCACTTTTAACCATTTGTAGTCAGGACCCTACTAAACTGGCTTTTGTTTTGTCTTGTTTTTATTGTACACATTACAATATAGATAAATATAGAATCTTTCCCATCAATTTTTTTTATTGTAGTTATATATATATGTATGTCACATACAATTTGCCATTTTAACCATTTGTAAGTGTACAATTCAATGGCATTAATTACTTTTATGACGTTATGCTACCATCGACACCATTCATTTCCAAATGATCAGTATCGATCACTGATCACTGTTTTGATTAGCTACCTTGGACCACTGGGGGCCTGGAACTGAGTGCGGCCACTGTCCCAACTCACCCCAGAAAAGGCAGCAGAGAAAACTTAAAGACAGTATGCTTCCTTGACAGTTGAAGGGCTGCATTAGCTGGGCAGGGGCTGAGTAAAGAAAGCACAGATTTGGGGAGTCGTGGAAGAATCTTCTGGCACCCTTCCAGGGCCCTCTCTCACTCCCCAGGACAGTTTGGAGCCAGCTAGCACTACCTTTGTGGGTCCCTGACCTTGTCCCAGCTGGGAAAGACTGACTTGGGAAACTCCTGTCCAGCATGCCCCACCTCCCAGAATTTGCCATCCAGGCAAAAGCAGCTTGAGACAACAAAAGCAGTGTAGGAAACAATGGAAGCACACGGTCAAGGGCAAAGGCTTACCTGCTTTAAGTCCGGCAGTGGAATTCCCAGGAAAGGGAGAAGGTCTCTTTCCTGGTAAGTACAAGGGGAATTCAGACTCCTGTAAGCAGGGGAACTCCCAAGGCTACTAGCAAGTACAAGCCCAGGAAAAGAAAGGGAGACTCTGCACTTTACGTTTCCCTTGGGCTGACCTTCCTGATAGGAGGGATGAACTCTGATGCAGAGCACAAGCCAATGCAAAGGCAGTTTGCAAAGACAGTGAAAAATGTTTTTTGCTTAGGTTTGCTTGTTTTTAGTGTCTGACACTCAGAGAAAATCTCTGTCATATCACCATCTCAAGAAACAGACATTTCAAGGAATAATCCCAGAGTTAACATTTTAAAATATTAAAATGTACAGTGTGCAAGAAAAGATTACAAGACAAAGAAACAGAAAATGATGATCTAGCCAAAGAAATAGGATAAAAATCCAGAAAATATCAATGAATAAGACCCGATTGTAGGAGCAGATGTGGCTCAAGTGGTTGAGCGCTCACCTCCCACCTGGGAGGTCCTAGGTTTGGTTCTCATTGCCTCTTGGAAAAACAATAAAACAAACAACAAGCAAATCAAATGAAAAACCAACTCAGGGAAGCCAATGTGGCTCAGTGGTTGAGCACCAGCTTCCCATATACAAGGTCCCAGGTTCAATCCCTGGACCCCAGTACCTCAAAAAAAACAAAACCAAAAAAGACCAGATTGTAAACACACCAGAAAAAGACTTAAAAAATGATCTTCAGTATGCTCAAGGAAATGAAGGAAAATACAGAGAAAGAACTAAAGGATATCAGGAAAACAATGAGTGGATAAAGAATCTCAATAAAGACAAATTTTATAAAGGAACCAAACAGAACTACTGGAGTCAAAGACCACAATAACCGAAATTAAAAATTTCCAGGAGGGTTTCAAGAGCAGATTGGAACTGGCAGAAGAAAGAATTAGTGAACTCAAAGACAAGTCAATTGGAAGAATTAGGCTGAGGAACAGAAAGGAAAACAATCATAAAAAGTAAAAAAAGCCTAAGAGAATCTGGGACACCATCAATCATACCAGTATATGCATTGTGGGAGTCCCAGAAGAAGAAAGAGAGAAAGGAGCAGAAGGAAATCAAAGAAATAATGACAGAAGACTTCCCAAACTTAGCAGAAGACATGAGTATACACATCCAAGAAGTCCAGAGAGCACCACACAGTATAAACTTGAAGAAAAATATACCCCAACACATACCGATCAAACTGTTGAATGCAAAGAACAAGGAAAAAGTTCAGAAAGCTTCACAAGAAAAGCAATATGTTATGTAGAGGGGAGTCCCAATTCAATTAAGTGATGATTTCTCATCAGAAACCGTGGAGGAAAAATGGCAGTGGGTTTAGACCTGCTACAAGCAATGCTAGAGGGAGCTCTTCAGACTGACAGGAAAGGACCTAGACAGTGGTTCAAAGCAGCATGAAAAAATGAAAACTCCTGGTAAACGTAACCCTTTGATTAAATATAAATGCCTGTGCTCTCATATTTTTTTATATGTAACTCCACTTATTACTTCTTACAGATGCTAAAATGCAAATCCATAAAAGGTAATGATAAATCTATGGGTTTGGACATGCAATGTACAAAGATATAATTGCAAAAATACGAGAAAGGTGGGGGAATGGAGGGGTATAGGAACAGTACTATTGAAGTCAAGATGGTATTAAATCAAATATGATTGCTATGTATTTATGATGTTAAATTTAAGCCCCATAGTAACCACAAGGAAAATACATGAACAATTTATCCAGATAGAAATGAGAAGGAACTCAATATGCTACAATACAAAAAATCAAATAAATATGAAAGTAGGCATTAATGGAAGGAGTGAGGGACAAAAAGGTATAAGACCTAGCAAAATGGCAGAAGAGAACCCTGCATTATCAGTTGTGACTTTAAATGTAAATGGATTAAACTCTCCAGTTAAAAGGCAGAGATTGACAGGATGGATTAAAAAAAACAAGATCCAACTATATGCTGTCTACAACAGTCTCACCTTAAATTCAAAGATATAAATGGGTTGAAAGTGAAAGGAGGGGAAAAAGTATACCATGCAAGTAGTAACCAAAAGAGAGCTGGGTAGCTGTACTAATATCAGTTAAAATAGACTTTAAGTAAAAAAAAAACTGTTATAAAAGTCAAAGACAGTCATTACTTACTGATAAAAGGGTCAATTCAACAAGAAGACATCAATTATATAGATGCACTTAACAGCTAAGCTCCAAAATATATGGCATTAATATTAACAGATTTGAAGGGAAAAATAGACAATTCTATATTAATAGTAGGAGACTTTACTATACCACTTTCAATAATGGATAGAAACATCTAGTCAGAAGATTGATAAGGAAAAACAAGACTTGAATGATACTCTAAACCACTTAGAGCTAGCAGACATA
Organism: Cabassous unicinctus; assembly: GCA_029593785.1. Classification (NCBI taxonomy): domain Eukaryota; kingdom Metazoa; phylum Chordata; class Mammalia; order Cingulata; family Chlamyphoridae; genus Cabassous; species Cabassous unicinctus. Next base: position 11,680 of record JAQZBX010030444.1, on the reverse strand, counting down.
TACAGAGCACTTCACCCAACAGTGAAAGAATACATATTCTTGAGAGAACATTCTCCAGGATAGACCACATCTTAGGTCAGAAAACAAGTCTTAATACATTAAAAAATATTGAAATCATATAATGCATCTTCTCCAACCACAACAGAATGAAGCTAGAAATAATAACAGAGAAAGAAATGAAAAATTCACAAAAAAAATGTGGAAAGTAAGCAATGTACTCTTTTTTGATTTTTTTTTTTTTTATTAGAGTTGTACGTTTACAGAAAAATCTTGTGGAAAATACAGAGTTTCCATATATCTCCCTATTAACACCTTGCATTAGTGTGTTATATTTATTACCACATATATTTTTATAATTGTACTGTTCATATAATCCATGGTTTACATTAGAGTTCACTGTCTTGTACAGTCCTTTGATTTTTTAAAATTTGAGTAACATATATACATCCTAAAAATTTCCCCTTTTACTGCATTCAATAGTATAATTCAGTGCTGTTAATTACATCCACAATGTTGTGCTACCATCACCATTCTCTGTTATCAAAACAGAAATTCTATACCAGTTAAGCTTTAACTCTCCACTCCCTACCACCCTTCAGCCCCTGGTAACCTGTATTTTAATTTCTGACTCCATGAATTTGTTCATTCTATTTATTTCATATCGGTAAGTTCATATAATATTTGTTATTCTGTGCCTGGCATCCATGTTGTCACATGTATCAGAACTTTTCTTTTCATGGCTGCATAACATTCCATTGTTTGTAGCTACCACATTTTGCTTATTCATGCATCTGTTGATGGACACTTGGGTTGCTTCCATTTTTTTTGCCAGTTGTGCTTAATGCCACTACATCAGCATGCATCTCTTTGAGTCCCTCCTTTCGATTCTTTTGAGTATACACCTAGAAGAGAGATTGTGGGGTCATAAGGTAATTCTAACTTAACTTTCTGAGGATTCATCAAACTGATTTCCATAGCAGCTGCACCATTTTATACTCCCACCAACACTCCTTCTTGATAAAGGGCGAACATTAGGAATAGAAGAAACTTCTTCAACATGATAAAGGGAATACATGAAAAACTGACAACTAATATTGTACTTAAAAGTGAAAGACTGAAAGCTTTCCCTCTATGATTAGGAACAAGACAAGTATATGACACCACTGTTTTTCAACATTGTACTGGAAGTTCTAACGAGAGAAATTAGGTAATAAAAAGAAAAAAGGCAAATTGGAAAGGAAGCAATAAAACTCTCCCCATTTACAGATAACAAATCTGTAAATCCTATAATCAGAAAATCTGGAAAAATCCACAACAAATTTACTGTAGCTAATAAGTGAATTCAACAAAGTGGTGGGTGCAAGATCAACACCCAAATATCAGTAGTGTTTCCATACACTAGTAATGAACAATCTGAAGAAGAAATAAAGAAAAAATTCCATTTAAAATAGAAGTAAAAGAATGAAGTATCTAGGAATAAATCCAACCAAGGGTGTAACGGACTTATACACAGAAAATTTGAAACATTGCTATAGCAGTTTGATATTGTTTATGAATTCCAAAAATAGATATTGGATTGTATTTGTGAACTGGTCTTTTCCTCTGGGCATATTAGATTGGATTGGAGTCAGAGGTTTCACTTTTACTTGATTAAATTATGACTAAGGCTTTGATTGGGCCACTTCAGTAGAACGTTGGGTCCCTGCCCCCTTGGTGGGCGGGGACTCACAGAGAAAACGACCTGGCAGAGTAGACAGTTTTGATCCTGGAGCCCGGAAGTGAGCACACAGAGAAGGCTCCATTAGGCATGGCAGAGGCCCGGGGAAGAGCGACGAGCCGTTCGCCTGACAGTGTACAGCTGGCCTTGTGGAGAGAGCAGAGCAGCTGAGCCCGGAGAGAAACCAGCCCCAGGAGAGAGACAAGACTTGTCCCAGCTGGAGACTGAGATTGGAAGAAGCTGGGACCACAGAACCTTGGGAGGAGGAGGAAGACTGAACCCTTGTGGTCATCCCGCCATCTTGCATCAACACGTGGCAACAGACTCTGGATGAGAAAGTACCTCTTATGGTACCTTGAGTTGGACTCTTTAGGGCCTTGTGACGTAAGCATCTATCCTAAATAAATACCCTTTATAAAAACCAACCAATTTCTGGTATTTTGCATCAGCACCCCTTTGGCTGACTAATACAATTGCTAAAAGAAATCACAGAAAACCTAAATAAATAAAAAGATATTTTGTGTTCGTGGACTAGAAAACTAAATATTGTTAAGATTTCAGTTCTACACAAAGTAATTTACAGATTCAATGCAATCCCCCTCAAAATCCCAATAACTTTCTTTGTAGAAATGGAAAAGCCAGTTATCAAATTTATATGGAAGGGTAAGGGACACCAAATAGCCAAATCTATCTTGAAAAAGATAAACCAACGTTAGAGGCCTTACACTTTCCCAATATTAAAACTTATTATGAAGTCCCAGTAATCAAAACAGTTTGATGCTGGCATGGACAGACATCAAACTGAGAGTTCAGAAATCAACCCTAACATTTCTGGCCAACTAATTTTTGACAAGGGGCAAAGATCACTCAATTTGGAAAGAATAGTCTCTTCAATCAATGGGGTTGGTAAAACTGGATCTCCATTTGCAAAAGAATAAAGGTGGACCTCTTCCTTACACCATATACAAAAATCAACTAAATATAAGAGGCAGAATTATAAAACTCCTAGAAGAAAACGTAGGGAAGCATCTTCAGGACTTTGTGTTAGGTGATGGTTTCTTAGACTTTACACCCAAAGCACAGGCAACAAAGTAAAACATAGATAAATGGAATGTCCCCGAGATTGAAAAATCTTGTGCATCAAAGGACTTTATCATGAAGGAAAAATGACAGCCTAGACAGCAGAAGAAAATGTTTAGAAGGCACATCTCTGACAATAGCTTGATATCCAGAATAAGCTCAACAACAAAAAGACAACCCAATTAAAAATGGGCAAAAGACTTTCTCCAAAGAAGATACTCAAATGGCCAAAAAACACATGAAAAGATGCTCAACATCATTAGCCATTAGGGAAATTCAAATCAAGAGATACCATTTCACAGCCACTCGCATGGCTACAATTTTAAAAAACCTGAAAATTACAAGTGTTGGAGAGCATGTGGAGAAACAGGAACATTCATTCATTGTTGGTGGGAATGTAAAATGCAGACACCGTGGAAGTTAGGCAGTTCCTCAGAAAGTTAAGTGTTGAGTTACCAATTGCCAGGTCCCCTGGCAATCCCACTACTAGGTATACACCCAAAATAATTGAAAGCAGGAACTCATACAGATACCTGCACACCGATGTTCATTGTGGCATTTTTCACAATAGCCAAAAGATGGTGTAATGGTCAGGCTAATGTGTCAGCTCGGCCAGGTAATTGTGCCCAGGTGTTTGGTCCAGCAAGCACTGGGCTAATTGTAATACCAGGACATTTATGGGCTTTAGTCATCGGTGGGTTTACTGCATAGATGGCTGGTTACATCTGCATCAACCAGGGAGATTGCCATCAGCAATGAGTGACGCTTTATCCTATCAGTTGAATGCCTTAAAAGGGGAAGTGATTTCAGCATTCAGAGAGAATTTCCCAGCTCATCTTTGGACAGCCAACCTCTCCCAGAAACTCTTCAAGGACCTTCATTGGACTTTCATCGGAGCCCCTGGTTTGCAGCCTGCCTGCGGAACCTGGACTTGTGCATCTCCACGGTCGCGTGAGAGACTCTTGTAAAATCTCATATTATTTACAGATATCTCCTGTTGATTCTGTTTCCCTAGAGAACCCTGACTAATACAGATGGAAGCAACCCAAGTGTCCATTAACTGATGAATGGATAAACAAAATGTGGTCTATACATACAATGGAATACTAATCAGCCCTAAAAAGGAGTGAAGCTCTGAGGCACATGGCAACATGGATGGACCTTGAAGTCCTGAGTGAAAAATAAGCCATACATAAAAGGACAAATATTGTGTGATCTCACTGATTTGAAACAACTAGACTCAGCAAACTCACAGAGTTTGGAATCTAGAATACAGGTTACCAGGGCATGGGGTGGGGTAGGGAATGGGGACCAAAGGCTCCAGATGTGCAGTTTCTGTTTGGCATGAAGGTAAAGTTTGGTAGCGGGTGGTGGCGATAGTGGTCCAACATTGTGAACCTAATTAACTACTGAGTTATGTATTTGAATATAATTAAAAGGGGGAATTTTAGGTTGTATGTATGTTACCAGAATAAAATTTTTTAAAAAACTATGGAACCGCACCACACAAACAGTGAGACCTGAGTTAAACCGTGGACTAAAATTAACAGTACAAATGTGAAAGTGTGCTTTCGTCAGTTGTAACACATGTACCCCACCAAAGCAAGGTGCTAATAACAGGGTGGCCTACGGGAGTCCTGCATTCTGTGCACGGTTTTCCTGTAAACCCGCAACTCTTCTCATTAAAGAAGATCTGAAGCCTAGCACATCACTGCGCTGTCAAGGTCCCCCAGCACTGCCCGTCTTTTTGGGGTCACCCCGTGGCTTTACGTGGCCTCAGGGCCCTGTGTGGTGTCGCTCCGCCTCCAGGCTCCGCTCAGCCCCGCATCTCCCCTCTACTTGGAGGCGTCCCTAACACCTCCAGGTCTCCACGTGAGAGGCCCTCCCTGCGTCCCCTGGCTCGTGCGGGCACGGTTGTCGCGTCTCTCCTGGCCAGCGCTTGCGCTTCCCGCAGGCATGGGTTTTTGCCTATTCTGTGCTTGGTTTTTTTTTGCCTATTCTGTGCTTGGTTTTATCCCCCACTCCTAATACAGTGCCCGGCACGTATAAGGGCTCAATAAATGCCTGTTGATGAGTGGAGGGATGCACGTTCAGCTTTGCAATTTCCTCCTTAGGGTGGATTTCTACGAGTGGGATTACTGGCTCTGAAAGCATGAAAATTAAAGACATTTGATACAGTTGACCGATTCGTATGCTCCTCAGCAGAGTGCATGGCCGCGCACGCAAAGGGGCTTTGCCAGTGCTTCTTCCGGCTTTAGTGGCCGCATAGGTACAGTGTTCTCTGTTTGCATTTGGGGATCATCTGTATTTACATCTAGATGTATATATATAGGCTATTTGTACATGCATTGCTTGCGTGAGTTCCTAGATTATGTTCTTGGCCATTTTTCTATTGTCATCATTTTCCTTAATGACTTGTAAGAGTTTTTGTGTATTAAATATTTGTTTAAATTGCCAATATTTTTTCCAGTTTTCCATTTGTCTTTCAACCTTGTCTTTGGTGTTTCTGCCAAAAAGACATTAACAGTTCTTTATGCCTTGTGGTTTTTTATTTCTCCTTAAGAATACGGTTATTTGTTTGTCTTCCTTGTTTCATTTTTTTTAGGAGGCACTGGGAGCCAAACCCAGGACCTCCGATGCAGGAGGGAGGTGCCTAGTCGCTTGAGCCACCTCCGTTCCCTAGAATACAGTTATTTGAATGAATATTTAAATATTGAAATTGTTCAGGCTTTGTCAGTAATGTTTGTTAAATGTATTCTCTTCTTGTAGATAATTTCTCACTAAAGTACTGTCGTGAATCCTGTAGAAGGTGATACAGCACTACCCAGTCCATCGTAGAGTCTCAGGTATCTGGGCAGTGCTTCACCAATGCCAGAGCCCATGACACCAGTTCCTTGGGGAGCTCAGGGAAGGCTGGGCCGATGCAGCGGGCCCCGTGCCAGAGGGAGACGGCCGCTGTTCTGCAGCAAGAGACGTGCAGTGCGGGAGAAGCGGTTTGTGCGGCCAGGCTTCCCAGCGTGCAGAGCCGGCCACCACCAGCTCTCCCTTCCTGACAGCAGTGTCCGCTGGCGTGTGGACCACTGAGGTGGAGCCCTGCTCACGCCCAGGTGCGGCAGTGCTGAAGGTGTTCTTAGGTGCGGGAACCGTGCCTTCTGGTCCCTCTAAGTGAGATGAGTTAGGTGGTGCTTCCTGCCCTGGCCCCGCCTCGGCTGCCGCTGGGGCCTCCTCAAGGTGCTGCGTGTGGGCGCTGCAGGGCATCTCCTGGGAGCTGGCGTGAAGCTCAGAGCCTCAGCATGCCCTCAGCATGCCCATCTCTGTGAGCGCTCCATCCAGGCTTGAGGAGCAGCCCCAAGCTTTTATTCTGCCCTGATGTACAGATGCCACTGCTCTTTGCTCTTCCTTGACGTGGAAATGTTTGGCGAGCACTGATTATTATAATCAGAGCTAGAAAGACCTCCAGCTGCTCCTGCCGCAGCTGCTTGTTAATGGTTCTGAGGCAGGTTAGTAGGGAAAGAGGGAAGACAAGTCACAGCTGGGACGGGCAGAGAGCACGGCTGAGACCACACGGAACCCCCTGAGGGAAGGCTGCTGCTAAGAACAAAGCCCGAAAGACCCTGCGGAGACCCCGGCCACAAGGTCCCAGTTGAAACTCCTGGGCTCAAGAAGCCCGGACACCTCCAAACAAAGAGGCCCTCCATTGGCCCTGAGAGCTGGCAGGCGGGGACCGAGCGGCAACCAATCAGAACCGCAAACAGCTGGGGCCTCCCCAGCCTTATGAGGGGAGGTGGGAAGGCCTTAAAAAGGCCCGACCCGGGCCCCTACGTGCACGACTCACCCTGCAGCCATGCTGCGCCTGTGCCTGGAGTGGTGCTCTGTTTCCTTTTCTCTCATCTCTCAATAAACTCTTTTCAAGAATTTTTGTTATTTTTATTCCACCACCACCACCCCCTCCCTGAGATGGCTCCTTCATCTGTCTGCTCATCTTCTTTAGGAGGCACGGGGAACAAAACCCGGGACCTCCCATGTGGGAGGTGGGCGCCCAATTGCTTGAGCCACATCCGCTCCCTGCGTGCTGTGTATCTCGTTGTTTTCCTCCTTGTATCTTTTTTTTTAAATAAAAGTCAGCATTTTTCCTTTAATATTCCACTTCTGTTAGTAAGTTAGATTGTTTTTTTTTTAATTTTTTGAAATATAGATTACATAAATGTTACACAAAAAATATTGGGGTTCCCATATGCCCCACTTCCCGCACCTCCCACACCCTCCCACATGAACATCCTTCGTTACTGTGGCACATTCATTGCAATTGATAAATGCATCCTGGGGCTTTGCCACTGAGCATGGACCATAGTTCCCATTGTAGACCACACTCTCGCCCACACAGTTCTGCATGTTATGTGATGATATAAAATGGCCTATATCTGCCGCTGCAACATCACTCAGGATGATTCCCAAGTCCCAAAAAAGCCCCCATATTATACCTGTTTTTCCCTCTCCCTGCCTCCAGAGCCTCCAGTGGCCACTGGCTCCACATCAATGTTGTAATTTCTTCCATTGCTAGAATCACAATATGTCTATAGTAGAATACCAGTAAGTCCACTCTAGTCCATAGTTCTTTCCCCAATCCCGAGGATTCTGGGATGGTGATGTCCACTCCACCTCCAATTGAGAGGGGGCTTATATGCCATGGGGAAGTCGGATGAGACTATCCTGCCTGCAGCTTCAGACTTTCTCCATTCTCTGGGACGGCCATTGTCCATCATCATCTCCCCGCCAGTTGTCCTGGGTGAGTCCAATGAGCTGTCGAGTTGGTGTTACAACTCCACGGAGGTTCTGGGCCCAGCTGGCACATGGGCAGCCCAAAGACTCCAGTCTCTGGATGTATACCTACAAACTCCAGCACCAAGTATAGGTTCAAATAGAAGGGACAGGTGAGCCATGTGCAGGGAAGACATAACTGAGTCCAACTCTGGAGCTATCTGCCCTGACCATAGGACCTGGGTGTCTCCAGAGCCCTTAGGAGCCCCACTATTTGGGGTGATATCCACTTTGGAAGTCTATGAGATCCTGCTGAGACGTGCATAAGCATTACCTCTGGGATGACCTCCTGACTCACTTTGAAGTCTCTTAGCCATATAAACTCATTTTCCTTGTATCTCTTTGTTGCATCATCTTGTTGCGTCAGCTTCTTATCTTGCTCGTATTCTTTGGGAGGCACTGGGAACCGAACCCAGGACCTCCCATGTGGTAGGCAGGAGCTCAATCCCTTGAGCCACATCCGCTTCCCAGGCCACATCCTTATTGAGTAGGTCTGGGGTCTGCACTGGAGCATGCTCTCAGGTGGTGCTGATATGGGTGGTCTGTGGACCACAGTTTGAGTAGACGTTTCCTACAGACCATGAACTTGATGCTCAAAAGTTTCTGAGCAGGAGCAGGTGTAGCTCAGCAGCTAAGCACCCGCTTCCGATGTACAAGGTCCCGGGTTCGATCTCCGGTCCCTCCTAAAAAAAAAATCTTACGAGGTAGGTGGGCTAGATGTGACCCCCATTTTACAGAGGAGGCATTTGAAGAGCAGGGAATTAACGTAGCTGGCCAAAAGCCCACAGCAAATAAGTGGTGGAGTGGGGTCCTCCGCAGTGTTGGCCTCTTACAACCCCTTCTTCCTCCGCACAGTGAAGGGTGGAGGGCAAGGAGACGGGCTCTCCAAGGAGCTGCTAGAGGCTCCGGGCAGTCCAGGGGCAAAGCTCCTCTTGCCGGCCGTGACTCAGGCATCGCATTTCAGACTCAGCATAGTGAAGAAGAGTATTGTGTGCGAAGGATGTTTTCACGCTCTCTGTGGCCACAAAGAAGATTGCATCCCAGATGCTTACTCCTTGCGGTGCAGGGTTTCTCAGCCATGGCCCACCGTGAAGACAGCCTTCTGGACTCCGTAAAGTGCTGAATCAGAGTGTGGAGCTGGGAGCCCAGGAAGCCGTGGTGGTTCTGACGGGTGCTCAGGGCTCCGTGAACACTGCTCTGTCCAGCTGGTCTTAAAACTCATCAGCAAAGCACCGCGCGCCCGGCAGCTACTCCTGGTGTGGACCAAGGGCCGGCAGCGTTGGCTTCACTGCGGAGCTTGCTAGAAGGTCACTCTCAGGCCCCACCCCACATCCATGGAATCAGAATTCACATTTAACACGATCCCTGGGAGATTCCTGTGCACAGAGCCAGAGAAGCAACGCTTCACGTGCAAAGTCTCCTTTCATTGTGTCTTTCCAGCAAACTCTAAGGAGCTTTTCAGCTGCGAGGCCACTAGGACGGTTAACCAGCTGGTAAAGAACTCCAGCCTGGCTCCCTAGAGCCTCTGCTCTCAACAGACATACTAGTGGTTCTCACAAGTCAGCATGCAGAAGGTTTACCTGGGAAGCTTATTAAAAATAGTGGCTCCTGAGCATCTCTGCAATGCTGATCCAGCGCATCTGGGGCAGGGCTCTGAAATCAGCTTCTAGCCCACTCCATCCCAGGGATTTTGAGACATGGTTACAGAACACAATCTGAGAAGCAGTTTACTTAATAAATGTGCTCTGGGAGGACTAATCTGTGCCTCAGAGTGAGGCCTTGGCTTATTCCAGGAATAAAGGTTTTTCCCCACAGTGTTTTGGACCCAGATCCCTGGAAGCCTTTGGGACCGGCCCCAAGCTTTGGGAGAAAGCGTGGAGTCGTCCCGCTAAAGCAGGACAGATGCACCAAAGTAGGGCTCTGGTTAGATACCGGCCAGGAGGCCGGTAGAGAAAACCAGAGCTTGAACACAGGCAGGGATGTGGTTGCCTTTTAAAGCTTTAATCATGATTCCATGTGTAATTTAGTCCCTGGATGGCTGTGACTCCTGCCGATGGAGCGTGTACAGCCAGCACAGCAGAGCCCTCAGGGACGGCAGAGTCAAAGTGCGGCCAACAGCAAGGAGCCGCCCAGGTGCAGTGGCTCTGCTCCCGAGTTTTGCTTCAACAGAATGCATTTCGAGCAGAGTTTGTTTGCTGTGACACTTCTCCACGCTCAGGGTGCGCCCACACACGTGCGCACACTGACGCTTCCCCGGTAGATTATCGGCGCTGTGCAGGGCAGCAAGGAGAGCTAACAGGAGAGAAGCAGAGAAAATAAGGAGCAGTAAGTTATTTTGTAAAACTAACCATTTGAGTCCATTCATTCACTCTCATTTAGCAACGTGACTTGGGCATTACCCTCCAGGCCACCGGGTACCGCTTGACGGCACGGAGGGGCGTCAAGGCACCCGTCTCCGAGAGAGGTGGAGGGGGTGGGAGGGAAAACACACAAACAGACAATTTGAACACACTAACTCAATAAAGGAAATGTCTCCCCAAAATGTGTCTTTCTGGAATGTTAAAAAAAATCTGTTATCAATAAGGAAGAAATGCAGGGAAGATGTGATGGCCCCAGACCAGCCACCGTTTTTGGAAGGCCTGCTTCGCCTCAGACATACCTCACAGCTTCCTGCCACCTCCGACTCGCAGCTGGGGTCACGAGTGGACCGTGGCGCAAGCCGGACCTGCGCTTATCAGCTCACCGCCTTGCCACCTTGTCTCCACGGCTGAGAAGGTGAGAGAGAGAAAAAGGGGAATCCAGACACGAAGACGCCCCTAAGGATTACCGCTAGGTTTTTAGAAATTTGATTTTGTAGTAGTGGATGGAGTTTGGCCGTTTCCTAGACAGGCAGCTGGCCCGGGGCAGCTTATCTCCTCTTGGAAGGCCTAAGAGAGAAACACTTAATGAGAGTCCTCCTCAGCCTTGTTATGTTACACGGTAATGTTTAGTTTACCCAGAGGATCCTGGTATTAAAATACGATGCTGGATTCTAGGACGGGATTCTATAGAAAGGGTCCTAAATCCACAAAGACTCAGAACAGCACACGCTGCCGCCCAGGGGCAGCGATCGTCCTAGCACGCGAGGAGCTGCGCCTCCCTGGCAGACTCCAGACCCCCACTGTCGCATAAACGAGTGGCCGAACTGCTTGGCCACTGAGCAGCTGAACAAAACGCCTGCCGAGCACACTTTGCTCCTCTCCTTCCTCCTTGTGCCTAAGGGTCAGCCCGCCCTCAGCGTGAGCCAGCACGAGCCCCTTCTGAAGGGCCCCTCTGTGGAAGGGGTCTGGCCTCAGCGCAGAGCGCCCGGGTCCACCGGGGCTTTGTTCCCGTGGAGGAAAAGCCCTTCAGCCAACCCGGAGACCCTTGCCCACCTCACGGCCGGAGCGCGTTCCCCTCCGTAACGGCGGGAGCCACACCCCCACCTCGACAGTCCTTGCAGAGAAGCCTCTCAGCACGTCCAGAGCCGTGCTTTATTTGACGGGGCTCCGGAGCAGCGGTGGGTTTGTGGTGACGGCCATGCCCGCGGGGTGCGCCCACTGACCGGTGGCCACTGGGCACGGATGCGCTGGGTTAGTCTGTGAGGGTCGGGCGGTCAGGGCCACCAGGGCAGGCAGCTGTCTGTCTTGTGTTTGCTTGAGTAGCGCTGTCCCTGCTCCAGACACCGACTGCCCTGGGAAACCAAGGCAGCACGTTGCTCCAGTGTTTTTTTCAAAGGTTCTAGAACATTTCCCTTGACTGTGGCTTTAGAGGATCATTGTTAGGACCCTGATGTTTTTTTTTTGTTTTTTTTTAAAGATTTATTTATTTTTTATTTATTTATCCCCCTGTGGCGGCCATCAATGGAGGTGCTTAGCTCTCGGAGGAGGACTGGGCACTTCAGAGCTTGGGGCCTCTTTCACCCTGGTTATAATCTTAATCATAATAGCGATATCTTTCCTTTTTAAATTGTTTACCTGCAAAAACATGCTCCTGGCTTATGCTGTGATTGGTACCGCTGGGTGCAAGGCAAGGCACTGCAAAGGA
>JAQZBX010030443.1:0-26801 GCA_029593785.1 Cabassous unicinctus | reverse complement strand
TGTACCAATGTTCATTATTTGCCATTATTCACAATAGCCAAAAGGTGGAAACAACCCATCTGTCTATCAACTGATGAATGGATAAACAAAATGTGTTCCAGCCACACAAAGGAATTTTACTTAGCAGTAAAAAGGAATGAAATTCTGATACATGAGGCAACATGGATGAACCTTCAAAAAATTATGCTGAGCAAAATAAGACAAAGGGGATGGCTATTGTATGATTTCACTGATATGAAATACCTAGAATAAGTAAATTCGTAGAGATGGAAAGTAGAATCTAGGTTACCAGGGGCTGAGAGGAGGAGGTTTGGAGAGTTATTGCTCAATGAGTCCAGAAGTTCTTTTTGGAGTGATGAAAAGTTCTAGTAATGGACGGTGGTGATAGTATTACACCATTGCAAAGATAATTTGTACCACTGAATTGTACACTTAAAATGGCAATGTTTTTGATATATATATATGTGAACTCAAAATTTTAAAAAATAGATGATTCTATAGTTTGGAGTGTGGTGTTTTGGTGCTATGTACTCCCAAAACACGTGTTCTTAGACCTAATGCATTCCTTTGGGTGTGAATTCATTATAAATAAGACCTTTTGAAGAGGCTATTGCAGTTAAGGTAACTGGAATTAGAATGGATCCTTTATCAGTAGAATAAAATTCAGACAGATAGAGAAAAAAACACAGGAAGCAAAAAGCTGAAGGTCAGTGGACCTCATAAGAGAAGAGAGAGGCCAGGAGAGGCTGCCATATGCATTGCCATGTGACAGAGGAGCCCAGGACCAGGGATTATCAGCAGTCAGCCCCAGAACACCAGACTTCAGGACAAAAGCATCGCCTTGATGATGCCTTCTTGTTTTGGACTTCTCCTAGCCTCAAAACCATGAGCCAATAAGTTTCCATTTGTTAAGCCAACCCATTGAATGGCATTTGCTTGACCAGCCAAGGAAAATAAAGCAGGGGCTGTAGAAGTTTGGTATTGTTTATGAATTTCAAAAATAGATATCAGGTTGTGTTTGTAAACTGGTCTGTTTCTCTGGGCATATTAGATTGTATTAGATTCAGAGGTTTCACTTTTACTTTATTAAATCAAGATTAGGGCTTTTATTTGACCACATCGTTAGGGCATGCAGGGTTGAGTCCCCACCCCCTTGGTGGGTATAAAACACACTCTTACATGGAAGTTGACACACAGAAGCAGGTACCCAGGATGAGAATGTTCTCCATTGACATTCTCAATGCCCCGGGAAGAGAGATGAGCCTGATAGTCTACAGCTGACCTTGTGGAGAGAACAGAGCAGCTAAGCCCAGAAAGAAATGAGCCCTGGGGAGAGTGATGAGCCCTATGCCAGCCTACAGCTGAGACTGGAAGAAGCTGGGACCACGGAGCCTTAAGAGATAGGAGGAAGTCTGAACCCTTGCAGACATCGCCCGCCATCTTGCATCAACACATGGCAAACAGACTTTGGGTGAGAAAGTACCTCTTATGGTACCTTGAGTTGGACTGTTTAGGGCCTGGTAACTGTAAGCTTCTACCCCAAATAAATACCCTTTATAAAAGCCAACAGAGTTCGGGTACTTTGGATCAGCACCCCTTCGGCTCACTAATGAAGGGGGTATTAGAGATAGATTGAGTTTTGTGTTGGAGATGGGGCACTTGCACAAGAGAGAACAGGTGGGGAAAAGTGCTGAGTCATGTAGAGGAGATGTGAACCTTGTAAGTAGGGGAGGGGTGACCCCACTATGGTGATGGACTCCCACTTCCATACTTGGTCTTTCTTTTTCTGGTTTTTCATGATCCCATTGGGCTCAAGACCCTGCCTCAAATCTATGCTTCCAAAAGCCTCTATCACAGAAGGAATAGAATAAAATTATATGTCAGCAATCCATAGCCCAATCCCTGCCTTTGTCACATGGCTAACACTCTTTCTTTCCCAGTGACTCTCCTCTTGACTGCATCCAAATTTCAGACCCACCGTTCTCCTCATCTTAGCTAATCACATCTAAGTCTTCAAGGATCCTCATATTAGCTAATCACATCTAAGTCTTCAAGGATCCTCTTTACAAAATAGGGTCACCTCACTCAAAGGACCAGGATTTGAGACTTGGACTTATCTTTTTGGCAAGACACAAGTCAATCCAAAGCACCCTGCTTTTGGGGGAACCCAGGTTAAGATAAAGAAAATTCTCTCATGAATTAAAGTATAATTTGATACACTACCAATTAAAATGTTAATATTTTGAAAAACTTGTTAAACTAATACTAAAAGATATAGGAAACAAATGCATCTAAGAGGAGCTAAGTCAGTGTGAAGGGAAAAAAAGCATAGTGGTTATTTGTTACACTGATACTAAGGCATGCCTAAAAGACCCAGTAGCAAGAAAATTTATGGAACTGGGGAAAATTTAGGTTACTGGAAATTAGAAAAATGGAACAGAATGAAGTTCCCAGAATGAGCACAATCTCTGTACGGGCTTTTAATGTTTGAGAAACAGGACATCATCACACAACAATGGGGGGAAAGAATAAACGTTTAGAAAATGATGTTGAGAAATCTAGTTCATTATATGAAGTAAAATAAAGCTGGATCTATACTTTAGACATCCACAGAAATGATTCCTAGATGTACAAAAGACAAGTATTAAAGACCAAATCATAAAACCAGTAAAAGATAATGAAGGACCGTGTATTTCTGGCCTAGGAGTGAGCAGAACATTTCTTAAACATGATTCTCAAAGCACAAGCATGAGATAAAAAATGAAGAATTTTATCACATCAAAATTACAGCTCTCTGTTCTGTGCAGGGCAATCACAGACAAAGGCAACAATAAATAACGAGATGCAAGGAATTATTTGTGATATCCAAATCCAAAAAAAAAAGGATTATGATCTAGAATATAGAGACGATTCTTGCAAATTAACAGGAAAAGAGACTGGAGGGCAATAGAGAATTGGGCAAAATATATAAATAGGCAATGCAAAAATAAAGTAAGCCCTACTGATGAATAAGTTGTAAACAGTGCCTCAATCTCACTAATGATCTGATAATTGCAAATTACAGCAAGAATGAGAGGCATTTTTGTATCCATCCATATTGCAAAATATGTAAAGCTGGAAAATACCAGATGTTCTCAAGAGCATGGAATGATGGGAGCTTTTCTGTCCTTTGGGGACAGCCATTCTGGAAAGCAGTCTAGTCAAGCCTTAGGGTTTTGCTAAATAACTGGATGTCTCATGAACCATCAATATCACTCCTGGGTAGAAATTCTTCCAAGTGTGTAAGGCGACGTGCACAGGAGGTTTTACGTGGTTTTGGGAAATCAAGGTGCACTGAGACAGCCATCACTTCCTAAGCTCGTTAAACCTGCTGGACGCACGCTATGGGCAGATTATACCGCAGTTATGGTTGGCAAAATAGTTGGATATTCAGCACTATGATTAAGTGTTAAAAACATCTTGTTGAGCGAAAAACTGTTAAGAAGTGGGATGGGATTTATAGCACAATGCAATACTATTTATATAAATGAAAAACACATCCTCGCAAAGAACTCAGTTCATTTTACAGGCACAGAGAAGGACATATGTTGGACAGATTGCACAGGGTGCCTATGGGGTGCTCGGAATGAAAGCAGGATCGGGGTGAAGGGGGAAGAAGCATACTGAGAAGAAGGGTCTTGCCGTGGTTGTGAATTAGACGGATGATGAACTCAGCTCTTGATACTGACATCCAAAGAAAAAGAAGAACCACGAAAATAGGTGAATAACCAGAATTTAACCAGGTAAATTAGCAGATCTGGGGAAGAGAGGATGACGCAAGTTGAGGCTGGAGAATAAGGCAGCATTATTGGTTTACGTCAGGATGTCTCCACTTCCACAATATTGACATACGACGCATTGTAGGGTGTTTGGCAGGATCCCTGGTTCTAACCTCTTGAAGCCAGGAGCACCCACCCCACCCCTAGTTGTGACAACCAAAATGCTCCCAGACATTGCCAGATGTCCTTTTTGGGGAGCAGCACAATTGCTTGGGTTGAGGACCACCGATTGAGCAAAGAGCTGAAAAGGTGGGCATCCAGCTCTGGCAGGACCTTGAGCGTCTTATGAAAGTCTTGGGGTTTTATTCCGAGCCATCTGCAGAGCCCAAGAAGGGAATTCATCCAATTTGCATTTAGAAAGGTCGTTGGATCCTCTCAACATTTGAGGTCACCTTTCTGTTTCCAACCCAAATTAAGTAACTTAATTTCATGTCAGCAGTGACTTTTGGTGCTCTTCCCAACATTTCTGAGAACATCTGGATATGTCAAAGGGTCACCAAGCAGAAAGGAATGAGGTTGGCATTTACATGCTCCAAGACTTGTCTTCTCCAAATGCCTGCTCTTGGCTCAATTCTCAACCGCCTCTTTCCATCCCATGTCCTTTCTGCTTCAGATTAACTGTGGACAGAGCCCCTCCATCATCTCCCCTGTTCCTCTTCAAGCCTTCCCCATCACAAAGGCACATGTGTCATAGACATCGCTGGACATTTGTTAGCGACACCATGAGAGTCCAGGAGACAACTCAGCATTGACTGGGACTCCTTTGTTCATAAAAATCCCGTCGCTCCTTTCCAGGACTGCTGCCATCTCAGTTGCCAGGAAATGACTCTCAAATTCTTGCTACTTCATGAAGCAGAACAGTTTTTCTCCTTTTGGATGCATTGCCTAACCTAGAGAAGAACTGGGATACTAGGTATAGCCTGCCTTCCCTTCTCAGTCTACTAGGTACCATGTCCTGGACTTTATTAACACAGGTGGCAGATGTGCATCCAAATGGAAGAAGCCAAGAAGATAGCAGTATTGTAAGACATGCAAAAATATTGTAAGACAGGCAAAAAGATATGGTGTGACCCTCAAAACCAGAGGAAAAAGGGCAAGGTGAGGCGTGGCATTGGGGGAGGGGCTGAAATCTCTTGTGCAAGGACAGAGGGTATGATCCAGGAGTCTGGGGGTGAAGCAGAGCTTGCCGGTCTGTTAAAATGGTTTGCAAGTGTTTACTTTTTTCTAATTAATAAAATATTTTAATTATAGAGTTGTTATGCCAGGAGGTTTCCATTTTTGAAAAAATTACTGCACCTAGGATGGGCATCCAAGCATGGCAACTCCAAGTAGGAGCTGATTCAGTGTGATTCACCTGGCATGTCCAGGTCTTGCCATTAGGCATTCATTTCCTTGACCTGACCTGACTCACTTTAGAGGTAATTGCCGGGCCCTGCAGGTACTGAAGCATGTAAAATCTCAATACTGCTACCTACCACCCAAATCGTACCCATATAACCTTGTATATTAGACCCAGCTTATTATTTTACACTTTAAAATATATTGTGCCTCTTTCCTTACCATGAGAGTGATGACATTTGTAATTGTCATTTGAATTAATTGATTATGTATTTGCTAAATCTTTGAATTCAGGGAGGCCCCCTTTGATCTGTTGACTCCAGTCTTCTGCCATCTCAGAAAAGTTTTCTTCAACTATTTCTTTTGGAATTTCTTTTGGTTGGCATCCTTGTCTTCTTAGGTGATTCCTTCTATATGGATTGGCTGAATCTCTTCTCCCTTCTACAACAAAAACAAAGAATGGCAACAACAAATCTCTCACCATTTTCATCATGTTAAACTTTCCTTCTGAGTTTGGAACTTCCCAAGTTTGTCCTCCACTTCACTGACTTGATATTTCACAAGGTGTAATCTTCATAAACCTTGATTTTTCACATCTGCACTCTGGGTTTTGATTTCAGTGTATTTCTCGTACTTACGCAATGGATCCATTTCAGAGACAGCCCTTTTGCCTCATTTTCTTCACGTGTCCCTCTCCCCCACACCTTTTTTTTTCTTTTAAAAAAATCTATTTTATTGATACTTATTAATACAGCATACAATTCATTCAAAGTGTACAATTAATGGTTTTTGGTATAATCACATAGTTGGGCATTCATCACGTCACTCATTATTATTTTCATTATTTCAATAATAAAAACAAACAAAAAACAGACAAATAAACAAGAAAATTCTTCACTTCTCAATCTCTCTATGCTTCTCCTGCCATACATAGCTGCTATTTCTGGGTATTCTTGCACATTTATTTATTTTTTAAGCAGTTTTATTGAGATATATTTACATGCCATACAATCTGTCCAAGGTGTATAATCAATGGCTTTTAGTATAATCACAATGCTGTGCATTCACCACCACAAAAGTTTTAGAACAAGTTCTTTATTCCAAAAAGAAAAACTTCACACTCCTTAGCAGTCTTCTCTCAATCCCTCTGTCCATCCCCAGCCCTACATAACCACTAATCTAATTTCAACTTTATAAATTGATTTATATTTACATTTTATATAAGTGGAATCATACAATATGTAGTACTTTGTGTCTAGTTTCTTTCACTTAGCATAATTTTTTCTCTGATATTTACATCTTGTAGTATTATTATACATTTGTTCTGTTTCAAAGAAAAACGGTCCTATATATGCAATTTTACCCATATCCATATTTCACATGTGGTTTTACTATGCTATACAGCTCCATATTACTTTTTTTACCTTTCCTTTTAGTAATATGCATGACTTTAGACTTTTCCTTTAAACCACTGTCTTACTCATGTAATAGTACTGCTATTTACAAACACTATGTTGTGCTTATTCCCTTTTTGATAGGCAGAATTCTATCTTGGCTTATAGGACTGCTTGAAAAGGAAGCTTAGCCACACTTTGTGTGTGGTGGTTCTGCTGCCATGCTGGCCTCCTGTTTGAGACACACCGCACTAGGAAAGTACTATGGTATACCAGTTGTCTGGCTGTGAATACCCCCATTGTCATGCTGTCCTCCTGTTTGAGGCATACATCACTAGGGAAGTACTATGGTATACCAGTTGTCTGGCTGTGAATACCCCCCATTGTCATGCTGTCCTCCTGTTTGAGGTACATATCACTAGGAAAGTACTATGGTATACCAGTTGTCTGGCTGTGAATACCCCCTCTGAGCCTCTCCCATGCATTTCCTATGCATTAATGGGAATCTATATTCCTTCTCTCTTCTAATCTCTTTCCTCCCTGGATTACTGCTCTTTTGGATGGGGGAAGATGGTTTGCAGTTTACCTCTCTATACCACCTTCATTTGGGCACTCCCTTCCAAATTACAAATGGCACAAATCCACTGACCTTTTGGTAAGGATATTGCATTCCACCCATATGATACAGGTTCTCACTGGGAATCTGCCAACTTCCATGCCCAGTCTCACACTCGTATTTACCTAGAAGTCAGTTCATATTTTTATACAAATGTCTCCCTATTTGTGTTATAATTACATGGACTTTTACATTTACTTTTATTCCACATTTTGCTCATCAATAAATAAGTGTCTCTTAATTGACTTTGAAAAAGTGATTTCTTGAAAAGTACATAACAAACAAAATGAATAGAAAAAGTTCCATCTCACCCTTGGGCTCAAGAGAAAATGAGACACATTTTTGATGAGATCCTTCTGAGTAAAAGTTGCTGATGTTAATGAAAACAAGAGGGGGAAAACTACTTCAACAAATAAGATTTGCTAAAGAGAAAGTAAAGCAAAATAGCTTTTGAAAGAATACTCTTCTTTGCTCCAAACCCACCCCGATACAAATGCAATTTTGCATGTCCAATTTTGTGCTCTGTGGGCTGGGATATTGAAATAATGACTGGCCCCTAACCTTGAGAAAATAAGTTCCAAGAACAGATCCCTAAGAAAATGATCACATACCACGTAAATACAGTTGATGTCTTTAACTGTAAATAGCTGTCCCAAACAGCTGTCCGTTGCAAACCACTGGGCAGATGGTCATTTAGTTTGCAAAGCCTGGGTGTGGGTAGGTCAGAGAAATGCCTCTTTCTGATTTTATTATCAACTGGTCTTGGGAAAGGACAAAGGCCATGTTAAACCAGAAAGACCCAGTATCTGAGGCTGATCTTCAAATATTCTCCTGCATCTGATCGTGTGCTCTTTGCAGCAATTTTACTGTTTTTTTAAAGAAAAATGGCTTGAGTAACACCATCTGTTTCTCCACTGTGTGCAATACTGACATTCCAAGTGATTCTGTAGGACACTCCAAATGTCACGCACACTCACAGCCAAATAAACAAGAAATCTCGAAGGCTTGCCGTCCTGGGAAATCTCAAAATGTAGATTCTAACCTGCAGAGAGAAACGTGCACCCTTAGATATTTTAAATGCTAAAAGTAAAATTCACTGCAGTATTGCAAGAGGCATTTTTACTGTAGTGTGATAAATTCATTACCAATGGCGCTGGTTTAGGAGATGGAAAAAGCCCATAAATTCTCAAAGTGCAGTTTTTACTTCTTTCAATATTATTCAGCCACTATTAATTGGGCTCCTATGCTCTTAATACTGTAGAGTGTGCACTTGGGGATGGAAATAATCAACCTGCAGTCTATAAAAAATATATATAT
Organism: Cabassous unicinctus; assembly: GCA_029593785.1. Taxonomy (NCBI): domain Eukaryota; kingdom Metazoa; phylum Chordata; class Mammalia; order Cingulata; family Chlamyphoridae; genus Cabassous; species Cabassous unicinctus. The sequence continues at coordinate 18,318 of JAQZBX010030443.1, read as the reverse complement.
ATGTTAGGTATGTGTTTCAAAAAGCCATAAAAATTGAGTGGAACTGAGCTTATATGGTTATAGGAAGGAGATGTGTTTGGAAAACCATTGTTTCCCTTTAACATTTCCTTTCATATTTTTATAGCTCATATTTGATATATGATGAGCTAAACCTTTCAACTTTAATTTTTGAAATACTAGCATATAAGAGTTTACAATAAATCAAAAGGAAATCAGAACCAGAGCATAGTGGCACGAGTTCTTCCCAGCTCACAGAGGACATGCTATGGTTTCTGGTTTCTCCAAACTCAAAACATGCAACATCTAATACAAGATACAATTTTCAGCACCCCACACTTTTAGCTATGATTCCATTGACTCATAACTGGAAGGCAACTTACCAAGCAGATGGTCAAGCCCCCTGAATGTCTGTGGGCAGCTTTACTAAAATCAGCATGGATGTGAGTTATGGATAATTCACTGGAAATTTGGTTTGCCTAAACATTTTAGAACAAAATATTTTTTACATACCTTTATATAAAAAATAGGACTGGATAGAATCTGAGGCAAATTATCTTTTCCCTAATTCTGTCTAGGAATATATGTATGAATCCTAAAATGATTGGAAGAGCACAGAATCAGTGGTGACACTCACTCAAAGCTTCTATTTGGGGCTCGGAGGGTGCCATGATCTACTACCTCTCTTTGGTGATGTTTTACGGTTCAAGATTGATGCTCAAAGAGGTCAAAACACTAAATAAAACTGAGCAAAAATCCTTCCCAGATATGAAGTTCAGGTGCGGAACTGACATTTTAAAAATGTATTAGGTGGAGCAGGTGGAGCTCAGTGGTTGAGTGCCTGCTTCACATGTATGACATTCTGGATTCAATCCCTAGTATCTCCTAAAAAAAAAACAAAAGGTATTAGGTGTAAGAAACACTGTAAAGAGATTATTATTTTTTTGGACTTTCACATAGTCATATAAAGCTGTGATCAATCATCTTCAGTGGCTTCCTGTTTTTACCAGAATTAAGTCCACACTTCTTAGTTCTAATGGTCAAAAGCCTCGGAAGCAAATCCCTACATAAAATTCCCACCTATTTTCCAGTAACCCACTGTGGCAGTTTGATATTATTTATGAATTCCAAGAAGAGATATTGACTGTTTGTAAACTGCCCTGTTCCTCTGGGCGTGATACTCCTTTGATTGTATTAAATTCAGAGGTTTCACTTTTACTTGATTAAATCAAGATTAGGGCTTTGATTCCACCATGTCATTAGGGCGTGCAGGGTTGAGTCTCCGCCCCCTTGGTGGGCTATATAAACAGATGCTCAATCAAGAACACAGAAGTAGATACACAGAGAAGATACATAGAGGAAGAGAGACAGCTCCATAGACACGGCAGGGGCCCTGGGAGGAGAGATGAGCCATTCGTTTGATAGTTTACAGCTGACCTTGTAAAGTGAACATAGCAGCTGAGCCTGGAAAGAAATGAGCCCTAGGAAGAGAGATGAGCCTTATGCCAGCCTACAGCTGAGATCAGAAGAAGCTGGACCCATAGAGCCTTAAGAGGGAAGAGGAAGGCTGAACCCTTGCAGACATCACCCACCATCTTGCTTCAACACGTGGCCAATGACTTTGGGTAAAAAAAGTACCTCTTATGGTACCTTGAGTTGGACTCTCTAGGACCTTGTAACTGTAAGCTTCTACCCCAAATAAACACCCTTTATAAAAGCCAATAGAGGGAAGCGGGTGTGGCTCAGTGGATAGAGCCCCCATTTACCATATGGGAGGCCCGGGTTTGCGTCCCGAGGCCTCCTTGTGAGGGCATGCCAGCCTGAGCGGTGCGGTGGGCTGATGCAGCAACCTCACGGCAGGAAGCGGGTGTGGCGCAATGGATAGAGCACCCGTTTACCATATGAGAGGCCCCGGGTTCGCTTCCCGGCACCTCCTTGTGAGGGCAGGCCGGCTCGCGTGGCGCCATGGGCTGATGCGGCGAGACCTCACAGCAAGGGGGAGATAAGCAGACACGGAGAAGACACGCAGCAAATGGACACAGCAGCACAAGCAGCAAGGGGGTGATAAATAAATAAAAATAAATAAATACATCTTTAAAAAAAAAAATCAAGATTAGGGCTTTGATTCCACCATGTCATTAGGGCGTGCAGGGTTGAGTCTCCGCCCCCTTGGTGGGCTATATAAACAGATGCTCAATCAAGAACACAGAAGTAGATACACAGAGAAGATACATAGAGGAAGAGAGACAGCTCCATAGACACGGCAGGGGCCCGGGAGGAGAGATGAGCCATTCGCTTGATAGTTTACAGCTGACCTTGTAAAGTGAACAGAGCAGCTGAGCCTGGAAAGAAATGAGCCCTAGGAAGAGAGAAGAGCCTTATGCCAGCCTACAGCTGAGATCAGAAGAAGCTGGACCCATAGAGCCTTAAGAGGGAAGAGGAAGGCTGAACCCTCGCAGACATCACCCGCCATCTTGCTTCAACACGTGGCCAATGACTTTGGGTAAAAAAATACCTCTTATGGTACCTTGAGTTGGACTCTCTAGGACCTTGTAACTGTAAGCTTCTACCCCAAATAAATATCCTTTATAAAAGCCAATAGAGTTCTGGTACTTTGCATCAGCATCCCTTTGGCTGACGAATACACCCACCCTTCCCTACACCCAAATGAGATGTGTGCCCACGTACCTGCCTCTTGTCTTGGTTCCTTGACTCTGTGAATTTACTCAATGTTGAGCCACCATTTATCTGTGGACAAACAAAACCTGTTCCTCAGTGTTGGGCATAAATGTGTCTCCCTCCCCATAGACTTCTTGGGTGTCTCTAGAAGGAAACTCTCTCCTTTCCCCACTGTGCCATTTGAATACCTCATAGTCAGGTATTGCTTGCCAGCTTGTATTATTCATTTCTTCTTTATTTCCCCACTAGACTATACAACTAATTGGACGACCCCAAAGCCACCTCAGCTGGAACAATTTATGTTTAAGAAGAGTTGCTTTCCTACACACCTGGTCTCCAGATGAAGTAGCTTCTTGTGATTCCATTAAAAAATTTTGCTTCCACTGCAGAAATAAATTTTCAAATTATTGAAGCTTATAGGGGGTCCTTTTTAGAGTCAACAAGCTATAAATACATAAAAATATGTTGAGGGGTGACCTAATTCATTAAACATACACACAGCCTCCATTTTCATGAGCACAGAAAGGAAATACAATGTGGGGCAGCTGCTAAAATGTTCCCTGATGATTCCCTATGCCACATGGAATCTCTTCCTATGACATCCACTGACATCTTTGTAAAGGAATTCCTTTGCATATTAATTAAATATGAGTATTCCTTCTAGTCTGTCTTCAAAGGTTCTTTGGATTTTGTGTTCGATTTACTCATGGGTTTTTCTCTTTTTTCATAACACACTAACTCTTAGGAATAAGACAAGGATTTACTGAAAAGTAGACCAAAGTGTAGACAAGAAAAATGTAAATATACGTGTAGGAAAGCAATTTTGAAGTCTCAAGCAAAATTTTATTCCTTGCAGGGAACCACACTGCCTGACAATTGCAAATTTAATACAATTGAACCTGTCAAATTTTTAATGGTGAAACTATAAGACTTAATCAACAGCCTACAGGTTTTTCTTTGCTCCTTTCCTGATGCTTATTGCCACAGGAACTGAGTCTCTAACAGACTTGAAATGAGAGCTTCATCAGCATGTTGTAAAGTCTTAGATTTTCAGCTCATTAAATCCAAATTCCTTAATAAGGCTACTGCAGATCTTCTCTCTCTGCTCCCTCCCCATTTCTCTCTCTGTCTGCATCTTCTAATAGCCCTTCTTAAACTCACGCTACAGGCAAACTGAACTGACTAAAGTCTCTGAAACACACCATAATCTCATCTGCTCTCTTGACTCCCAGTTCCACGGATTACCTCCCACGTTCCCTCCATCCACATCTATTGGAGTGGCAGGAACCAGTGGGGCTGGGCAGAGGTGGGGGCAGGAGTCAGCTTCCTGGGAAGCTGGGCAGCTTCACTTGCCCTCCAGCTTGGGGGGGGCCAGAGGAACCGTTACAAGAAAGCCTTCAAAGGAAAGTCCAAAATGGAAATCCAGCTAGAGTGTCTATGGGTCCTTCTGAAAGAACAGAGGAAGGGGGATTTAGGAATGAGTCAGCCAGGTTCTCAGGTAGGAGGTGGCATGGTAGAAGCAGAAGTGAGGAAATTCCTGGGACTTAGAATAATGTGCCTCCCCAAAGATGCCCATACCCTAATTCCTGGAATCTGGAAATATGTCCCCTTCTATGGTAAAAGGGACTTTGCAGATGGGATTAAGGATTCTGAGATGACAGAGAATCCTGGATTATTTGGGTGGATGCCAAATCATCATGCAAGTCTTTAAATGTGGAAGAGGGAGCCACATTAGAGCAATATAATGTGAAAAAGAATCCACCAACCATTGCTGGATTTGAAAATGGAGAAAGCAGCCAGGAGCCAAGGACCATGGGTGACTCTAGAAGCTGGAGATGGATTTTCCCCTGGAGTCTCCAGAAGGAACCAGTCCTGCCTTGGCTCTGCCCCAGTGAAACTTCCAACTCCCATAACCATAAAATAACAAATTTGTGCTGTTTTAAGCCTCTAACATTGTGGTGATTTTTTTTCAGCAGCTGGAGCATACTCATACAGCTGCAGAGTTTTTTCTTTTTTCCTTGGGCACATTTTAGGGACTCTGATGTTGGTGGTAGAAGGAGATGCTGACTCTGCCATGTTGCTTTAGGTATTTGTAGGGCAAAGTGCCCTATTTTAGAGGCGGCATAAAAATTCTTTACAGTCTGCTTCCACACTCTCTCTCCAGACTCACCAACCTTGCTTACCACGCATGGCCAACTGAACAGGCTCCAGTAAGTTACACATCTGGCCCTTTATTCAAAAGTCCCTGACCATAACTAAGATACCCTAATATCCATCCACTTGGCTCTCACTATATTCCCTCATACTTCTCTATTTCCTTCACAGCCTTTATCAGGAAATTGTATCATTTGTGTACTTGTTGTAAGTAGCATGAAAACAGATCTCTTTTCTGTCTTATTCATGCCTCTATCTCCAGACCTAGAACAGTGTCTGGCACATAGTAGGAACTCAACAAACAGTTGTTGAATAAATGATAAATGAAGGAATATTACATTCTCTGCCTAAAAGTCCCTGCTCCCATTTCCTCATCTACAAAACTCCTACTTAAATGGTAAAACTGGGGTCTATCTCCAGTGTTCCAACAGGAGCTCCAGTAAGGCAGGGTCAATCACTCCATATATATTTACCCCCAAATATGGAGTAATATTTGGTCTAAGATATGTATAGAAAAATGTTTTTAGAGTGACTCAAGACCCTAACTTGAAGCAGTGAAAGGAACCTCCACTAAAGATTCTCTGTTTCTGTTTCAACATAGGGAGATGTTTCAGTCATCTATTGCTGTGTAATAAATCATCCCAAAACTTAGTGGCTTAAAACAACAAGAATTTTGTATACTCATGATGCTATGGGCCAAAAATTCATGCTGGTCTCAGGTGGGCAGTTCCTCTGCCATCCTGTACTGGGTAACTCATGTCACTGAAATCATCTGGCAGGCTGACTGTACCAAGTAGCCCAATTTGAGTGCACAGATATGTCGGGTAGTTGGTGTTGACTGTTCCCTGGGCCTCTCTCTCTCTCTTTACTATCTCAGAATTCTTCACAGGCTTCTTCTCCAAAGAGGCTGTGATACCTCTGGAGGTCTGGACTTGGTACTCTCACAGCATCATTTCCACCATATTGTATTGGTTCAAAGAACATCATAAAACCAGACCAGATTTGAGGGGTGGAAAATAAACCCCACTTGTTGATGAGAGTAGCTGCAAAGGCATGTATACAGGAATGGGAGGACATCTTTAAAAACAATCTGTGGAGTCCACCCTATGACCACAATGATCTGCAACTCTCCGTCCAGAGAAAGATGCCAAAATCTCATTCAATAATGGCAAGAGCTTGGAGTCCATGATTTAATGGTCCAGTAGAATGAGATGTTTCTTGGGTGTGCATCCTCTTGATTCAGACATCTGTGACAAGCTATCTGCCCCACCCCATACCACTAACACACAATGGTGACACAGGGACACAATTAACTCAATAGGCTTTCCTCTTCAGAAAGTGGAGGAACGTCAGCTCATAGCTAGCACTGGTACATAGCAATTTTGAAATCCAACAGGCGTATGTCACCAGTTTCCTACTTGAAGAACAAGAAATATTTCTTGCTTAGGAGCCATTCCTGGTTCCCTAATATATTGTTTTCTGTGCCTCCTGACACTGCCTTCTGAGCTCTTGGCTTGGCCTTCTGAATAGAAAGCTGTAAGAAACAGCTCGTGCTTACAGCTGGGTAACTCTTTCAGCCATCTTCCTCCCATAGAACACTGGAGGTCCAGAGTTTCATTTTGTATTGTCTCCATATCTTTTGGTCCAAAGCAATACAACTCTCTTAAAATCTTTGTAGGTTTCTTATGAATCTGAGTAGAGAATCAATCAATGACCCAAAAGCCACATCCCCAATTCTTTTTGAAAGAGACTTCTCTCTACTCTGAGCATGCCAGACTGCTATAAATCAATACCCTTCATTTTCTTAGAAACCTTTTTTTTTCTGGCTGAAAGGGCTTATGAAGCACATCTTTAAATCATTATGAGTTCTTACAGCCACACCTTTGATTTGCTCTTTACTCAAAGGTCACTTCCTACTTTAAAACTCTTTTGTGGAGGTGGAAGAGTCAAGACTGAGGAATAGTTTTATTTTCCAAATCAAAAGGTCTTGGGCATTTAGATTTTCTCTTCTTATTGGACAGTGATCAGCTGCTTCTTTAGTTCTCTGGGCAGCACCTTATTATCCACATCTAGAAGTGCCCAAATTGCATGTTCATCATTCTTCTAAAGAAGGAAGTGGTTCCCAATGAGGACAATTGTGCTGCCCTCCTTCGTTCCCCTGTGAACATTTAGCAATATCTAGAGACATTTCTGATTGTTGAAACTGGGTTGCAAGGATGCTACTGGCATCTAGTGGATGGAGGCTAGGGATGTTGCTAAATGCACACAACAGACTCCCATGCCAAGGATTTATCCAGCTCCAACTGTCAGTGTTGCTGAATTTAGGAAAACCCTGCTTTAGGAAAATCCAAGTTTACTAGGTGCATTTTTATCTTCAAAGTTATTTCAGGCTACAGTTCTGCTATTTCACCACAACACAACACAACACAGGCTAACATTGTCTAGACTCCACTAGCAATTTCCTCACCAGCTTTCCAACCTCCACCCATCACCTAATTTCAAGGTACACACAGCATCTTTAGGCTTTTGTAAGAAAAGCACCCCACTTCTAGGGGGCAGTTTTGGGATCAATGATCTATTGCTGCATAAGAACATAACTCTAATTTTATTTGCTGGTCATTCTGTAAATCAGTAAACTAGTTCTTCTGTTGATATCACCTGGGATAATTCATGCAGCTGCCATCATCTGGCAGAGTGATGGGTGGTCCTGAGACCACCATGTGAAGGATCTAGGGTAACTTCCTCGAGGTGAGCATGAGAAAGAGACCCAGTCAACAATCAATTCTAATGAAACCCATCTTGGCTCACCCACCTCCAGTCAAGCTGTCGAGTAACTGCAACTGCTTGAGTTACTGTAATGGTTAATTTTATGTGTCCGCTTGGCTAGATTGTGGTGTCAGTTTTGTTTTTGCAAAACACTGACCTAGATATTATTGTAGACGTATAGTGTGGATGTGATTAGCATTTACAATCTGTTGGTTTTAAATAAAGGCAATTACTCTTGATGATGTGGATGGAATCCATCCAATCAGATGGAGGGCTTAAGAACAAAGAACTGAGGTTTCCCCGCCAAAAAAGAAAAAAAATTCTGCCTCAAGACTATACCATCTACTCCTCTCTGAATCTCTAGTTTGCTGAACTTCCCTATGGATTTTGGACTCCAAACTGCAATATCAGTTCTTACTGGAATTTCCAGCCTGCCAACCTGCCCTACAGATTTCAAACTTGCCAGCCCCGACAATTACATGAGCCAATTCCTTATAATATACCTCTTCATACACATACACATACAATATAGAGATAGATCTTATTTCATATATATACATACTGTTGGTTCTTTTACTCTGGAGAACTCTGAGTAATACAGTGACTTTGGCAAGATGGGCAGAAAAACCACCCAACCTAAATTGTTGACCCAAAGAATACTGAGCAAACAAAATGGTGGTTGTTTTTAGCTACTAAGTAGTGGTATAGTTTGTTATGCAGCCATGGATAACTGATACAGGTCCTTAACTAGCAAAAGTTTACTTCATAGAAATTTGGAAGGTCTCCTACATTTGCAATTAATTCCAACATGGAAGAGAAGTTCACCATTGGTTCTTTCTGTCTAGAAGTGCTAGGAGGGTAATAGACATGTGGTAGGAAATAGACAGGTAATAAAGCATGCCCTTCCTGATAAGCTGGGCCAGAATCAGCACCAGCTTCTGAAGGGAACTCCTTAGAATAGGGAAAGTTGGAAACTGGGAAGGGATATATCTGTTTTAGACAGAATTTTCTTGAGATATCATTTTACTTCAATATATTAAAATGGCTTTACTGCACAACTGGTAGTAGTTTTTCAAATATAATCTACTCATTGGATTTTCTAGCAAAGCACTAAAAGATACATTTTTCAAGATTTAAAATGGTGCAAAAATGAATATATTATGTTGTCTGCATATAACATTGTGACTTTTGTTAGGAATAGCAATTCTAAATGATAATCGAGATTTTGAAATGTTTCTCTTTGGGTAATTTGTATTGCTCTAACTCCGCACTCATCTCTCTAACACTTGAAAGCTTGTGTAATCTAAGGAAGACTCATTCTATCTGTTTCTGATTTATTTTATATTAACTCACTGAATATTTTTTATATGTACAAGAAGTCTTCTGAGACTATTTAATATACTATTTTGATCTTTCTCCTATGAAAGCATGAAGCCAAATTTTCTTTTAAGGGTAGAAATCTGGAAGAGATTTAAATTATGATCAAAAGAGCAAACTCATGAATTTTGAATGGTTTCTAAACTTGGAAGAAGTAACTTCCTGAACCTCATTTCTTTTAGGAGAAAATCAGAATTTGACTCCCTGGCATTGCACAAAACGTCCTCATTTGGTTTTCAGTACACATAACATTAGATTTTATATGATGGAAAATTATTCATTTTTAGTATTGATTTTCATACTAGTCCCATTTAACCTCATTATATTTCAAAAAATATATAAATAGCCTAAGAGATCATGTTAAATTTTTTTCTTTCCCCTGGCAGTGGGAGACATACTTTAGGGAAAAAAGTATGATTTCTATCTGGTGATGATTTTTCAGGACAATTTAGTCACTTTGCTTTCTATCAGAAGGCAGGAATCAAACAAATTAAGAGGAACACAAGAAGAGAGATGGCAAGTAGGTTTGTAGTTCTTTCTGCTTAAGTCAGTGGGGAGAGCTGTTGGATCAGAGTTATAAAGTTGTTTCTTTTTCCACTAGCAAATATCAGTTAAATTTCCCTAATATATGCATATCGTGAAACACACTTAATCTCCTTTGCTCAGAAATAGAATCAGGTGCATTGAATTAGAGGTAGAGGAATAAACTCCCCAGGACCTCTATTTTATTGCAAATTATGTTAAAGAGAATTTTAGGGATGGGCTGCTTTACACCATCTCCTTTTCAGCAGTGTTCTGGAGCTGGAAATAAACTCCCTACTTGCTGTTTATTGGATCTTGGGACTTCACATCCCTCATTGAGAATTCCTGTTGCAGAAAGGGAACTAATTGCATAGTCTATTCGTTCGTGGAAACATTTATGGAGTGCTGCTAATTGTCAGCCCTGGTGTCAGGTACCAGATGGAGATGGAGCACTTGAGGAGGGTCTGTGAGCCCCAAGGTTATTGGGGTGGGGGGTGGGGGATGGACAGAAGACGCCCACCTGTCCTGGTGCAACGAGCCCTGGGAGGGGGAGGGTCTCTGAAAAGCTGGGGCAGCCAGGATGAGGAAGGCATGGGGGCGGGTGAAGAGGAAGGGACAGGGGAGGCTGCTCCCCAAAATGACCCCAGCACAGCTGAGGTGCAGAGGGTGAGAAACAGTGGGCTAGAGAGAGACGGAATCAGGCCGGTCACTGAGTGTCAGCTCCTGAAAGAAAGAGTAAATCTCTCAAGTTATCTGTTTTCAAAACTCGAGTGCGTCTTTGAAAATATTTATGCATGTTACAAATGTATCTTTCTATTATTAAATACTATGTAATAATACAGTATATATGCTACTCTTTATCTGTGTCTGTTGATTCCATCATTTATATATATTTATATATCACTAGATAGAAGGAAATCATTGAACACTATCTATTATTACCTATTACCTTTGATTGTATATGCTAATGTATATCTGTATCTATCTTTATATTATTATATATTATATAGTGATGTATTATATTCAACATATTGGATTATGTTTTATTATATTATATATGGTATATTTACTATTAGATAGATACCAATGAAAACTGGTAAAGATAAGCTATCATCTATTATTATACATAATTATATATTCTATTATTGATCTATTTCTATGTCTGTATCTATATTTATTATATATTATTATATGTAATTATAAATTAGATGGATAGATAGCTGTTTAAATAGCTTTCAACAATTTCAGCAAACGTTTAGTTGACAGTTTTCTCTGTTTATAAAGCATACAGCAATTCGCATTGGATCAGATGGTTTGAACAGCTTTTGGAGATTTTGAGTAGACGTTCCTTGACTGGCTTTTACTTTCTTTTCCTAGTGGCTTTTTACGGCACCTATAATTTGTCCATTCCCCAGCTCTCTGCTGCTGCAGGGGAAAGACCGACGGCAGATCTAGTTCACCTCCCAGCCTGCTCTGGTTTCCCAGAACCCAAACTTGCAATAACATAGCTTCTCGGAATTGATCATCTGGCCAATTGATCCTCCGTTGAACTGGCTTTCGGAGTTGATCTAAAGGCTGGTGGGAGGGGACAAATACCTGGGGCAGGTTAGGAGGCAGTCTGACCTCCACCGTCCTCTGGGATTGGAATCACCACCTGTTGACACTAGACAGTGACAAATGGGGCAGAACAGAAGGGGTCTTGGTGAGGAGTTCCAGCTTCTTCCCAAAAGCGATGGGGACCGTGTGAGTTGCAGGAGCCCACACGATCAGATTCGCATTGTCAGAACTTCCTCAGTCTTCTCTGGGAACGGGCACGGTCCTCCGTGAGTGCCGTGCCCCAGTTTCCCTAAAATTCCAGGTGGGATTTTTCTCCCTGCATGAGATCAATTGATCCCTGCTGATCAATTTGGATTAGAATGTGCAGGGGAATCTGAGCTCTGTGCCTGGACTAGCATTAACCTTATTTAAAGCTGGAGGCTCCGTTAACATCCTCTGTGTATAATGTTGTTATTTAATTGGTGGTTTCTCAACCTCGGAACTACTGACCTGGGGTCAGGTAATTCTTTGCTGTGGGAAGCTGTCTTGTGTATTGTAGGATATTTAGCCACATCCCTAGCCTTCAACCCCAGATGCCAGATGGATCCCTTCTCCAGTGGTGACAATCAATGTGTCTCCAAATATGGCCAAGAGTCCCCTGGGGCAGAAACCCCCGCTGGGAACCACTACGTATTTCCCTTCTTTAAGATATAGGCAATAAAAAATGTGTGCTTGCTCTCTCTCTCTCTCTCTCTCTCTCAATTCTCTTTCTTTATATATAAAGGATACCTTGAGTACTAATACAGAATTAATATGGTTGGTGAATGCTGCCTATTGGATAGCATTTTGGTTTGTGCTGATTACTTCATTAACCAAAAAAACACACGGTTAATGGGACCTAAAGGACGTGATTTTTCAAATGTCCACTTTGCCGAGTTGGAGAACACCTGGACTGGATAATCTCTAGGTATATTTTATTTTTTAAAAAAGATTTATTTTATTTTTTTATTCCCCTGCCCCTCATTGTTTGAGGTCTCTGTCTGCTCTGCGTCCTTTCTCTGTGTGCTTTCTGTGTCTGCTCGTCTTCTCTTTAGAAGGCACCGGGAACTGAACCCGGGACCTCTCATGTGAAAGAGAGGGGCTCAATCACCGGAGCCACCTCCGCTCCCTGCTTTCTTGTGTCTCTCATTGCCTCTCCTCTTTGTGTCTCTTTGTTGCATCATCTCATTGCGTCAGCTCGCTGCGCCAGCTCGTCTTCTCCAGGAGGCACCGGGGACCGAACCCAGGACCTCCCACGTGGTAGGCGGGAGCTCAATCGCTTGAGCCACATCTGCTTCCCTTAAAACATTAATTCCATATTCCATAGGAGGAACGAAAGTAGTCAATAAAATGAACTAGGGTTGGGCACGTGTGCCAGTGCAAAACACGCACACTGGTCCAATTAAGTTGCCTATGGCAAGATCCCGTCCTTTCACAAATACTTGCTATAAATTTTTCTGAAAAAGCCTATTCTGACTTAGACATTCTCTTAAAGTGGAGGAGGAAAAAGCAACCTATGCTTTTGCCGTATTTGGCTGGAGGGGATGATGTTAGATGTGTTATAAACAAATGGAAGGCTCCACTTTATCTCATCTCTGGAAGAATGTGCTAGCTCTAGCATCAAGTTTTATATGGAGGAAAAAAAAAATAAACAGGCTGTTATCTTTGCCTGCAGCAGATTAAAGAATTAGAGCTGAAAGGGTATCTCTAATCTGCTTCCCCCCAAAGGCAAATAACAATAAAACACGTGGTAACTGGATTTTATCAGGACTTTTACCATCGAGAAACTTGCTGTATGAAGGTTGTTTTCATAATAGAGTCAACCATTCTAATACTTAAAACCTTTTATTTTAGATAACTAAATTACTAGTTTCTTCCACTTTTGCTTTACAGCTCATTTTATATGCAACACTGAAGAAATAGAGACGCACTTTTGGCTCCATGTTTTCGAAATGTTTGTTCTCAACGAAACTTGGTTAATTTTCTTCAGAATAAGAGATAAAATCCATGTGTAAAGGGATTTTAAATGGTATTTATTTTGCATTGCACTTACTGCTTTTGTATGACACAAAAAAGCTATCCAAATTCATACTGAAACACAATATGATTACAATTCCAGATACCTGCCTCGAATTTCTTACATGCTTTTGAGATTCTCTCTATATGTTTCAATAGATTGTTTGGCAATCAGATAATCACCGGGGCAGAGATATTATGTGTATTTTTCCCTAACTTCGTATTACTGCCGGTAGGTTTTGAACTGATGGCAGTTTGGCGCGTGCGATGTCCAACATTCCATTTCCCAGCGTTATGTAACACACAATCAGGTTTCATGGAGAGTTTTCGTAGCTCTGTTTCCCTCCATTTCATAAGCTTTCAAGAGTCAAATAATTTATTATGTGGCAGATCAGAGAAAACTATGGATAAGGGTGGATAACTGTGTATTACATGTTTTATGATGTATAGAAAGGAATTCAAAACTACAGATATGTTTTAGGGGAGAAAGCAGAAGGTTCTATGATCAGGAATTTTTAAAGAAGAGAGCCTCCTAGTTCTCTTAATTGTATTGAGTGGGTAAATAAATTAGCAAATGAATGAAAGAAAAAATAGGCAAGAACCAGAACTACAAACAGTCCTGTTTTCACCATCCAGATTAAATCAAGCCACATGGTGATCATTAATTAGCAGATGGATCAATAGACTTCCCTAAGAAGTCTCATTGGTTTCCCTGATAAAACTCAACCAACACTTCTTTCCTAATGAAGCCACTAAAAAACAGAACAAAACACAAAGAAATGAAATAATGATACATGCACAGCACGGATGGACCTGGGGACCATCATGCTGAATGAAAAAAGCCAGGCACAAAGGGTCAGGTGTTGTATGAGCCCATGAGTGTGAAATATCCAGAAGAGGCAAATCCACAGATACAGAAAGTAGACTGGTGGTTGCCAGGGGCTGGCGGACAGGCGTTTGACAGCTAATAGGCACTGGGTCTCCTTTTGAGGTAGTGGAAATGTTCAGGCACTAAATAGGGATGATGGTTGCACAACCCCATGAAAGTACTAAATGCCACTGAACTGCACATGTTAAAATGGCTAATGATTAATTTTATGGGAATTCTACCTCATTTAAACAGAGCAACCAACATCCATAAAACCTCTGCCAGCTTGGTTCTTCCTCAATCCAGTTTTGGATGAAAATAACAGGGGGAGTTATTTTTAGTGGGGGCAGAGCTTCTGTTTGAAGGGATGGAAAAAAGTTTGGAGAAGTAAAAAATAAATGTTTTTTCAATGAATGTTGGTGATGGTCATACACTATCGCGACTTTAATTAGTGCCTCTGAGTTGTACACTTGAAAGCAGCTAACATGGGAAATTTTGAGGTGTATATGTGTTACTACAATAACACGTTAAAATTAATTAATTAATTAACTAAAGAGAGGGCTCTTTTCAAAACTTTTGGGATTTGTACTGAAACAGAGTGATGTGTGTGGTCTGAGAGTCATACCTGAAGCCTTTTTATGTTTCTCCCTAAAACCTGGAGATAACACTTGAGGATCTTTAGCATAAATGAATGACAATATAAATGTTAAAGGAATTTGTAAGCGGAAACTGACATTCTACCAACGTGTCCAAAAAGAAGGGCCAGGTGTGTTTAGGGGAACAAAGATCAGCTACTCGATGATGGAGGAATGAAGTCACTGAAATGAGCAATGTGAAGACTGAACCATGGCTGGATGCCTTATTTATTTGCATGAAAGGTTTTCGGGAGCCCTATTGCTTCTAAGAATGTTTATGTCCACCTAGAATTACGGGGACAAAGGTAGGGTTATAACAGAAAAGAAATGCATGTGAGAATAAACATTTAGGGATTATTGAAAAATTCAAATGTACAGATATGGCTTGAGGAAGTAATGTCAAATGCCCTGTTCTTCATATGGACTCAAGAAAGACCATGCTGGGAAGTTCAGGGGGACCCAGGGAATGTCAGAAGGCTCCAGTAAGTCTACAAGCCTGGAGACTGAGCAGGGGAGCATGAAAAACCACCCGAATGGGCGGGTCAAAACATCCACCAAGGGAAGGGAAGGGATAGAGGCAGCACCATTTGTCACACAGACCCATTGGATCAGATTTTGTCATCATCATCAAATTGATCCTCTTCCTACCCGTGGCAGTTTGATATTATTTATGAATTCCAAAAAGAGATAGAGATTATGGTTGTAAATTGGTCTGGTCTTCTGGGCATGATACCCTTTGATTGTATTGGATTTAGCTGAGATGTCTGATTACGTTAAGATTAGGGCTTTGATTCAACCATGTCATTAGGGTGACTCAGGTTGAGTCCTCACCCCCTTTTTGGACTATGTAAATGGACACTCAATCAAGGAGACACAGAAGTAGATACACAGGAGAAGACAGAAAAAAACACGGCAGAGGAGAGAACTTGGTTTTGACTCTGGAGACCTAGGGAGAGATGAGCCATTCGTTGGATAGTTTGCAGCTGACCTTGTGATGAGAATGGAGCAGCTGGGATGAGCCCCGAGAAAAGAAATGAGCCCTCCAGCCTACAGCTAAAATTGGAAGAGGCTGGGACCACAAAGCCTGAAAGGGAAGGAGACTGAACCCTTGCAGAGGTCCTGCCACCTTGCTTCAACACATGGCAACAGTCTTTGTGTGAGTTACTTACTCAAGTAACCTTGAGTTTGACTCTTTAGGGCCTTGCACCTGTAAGCTCTACCCCAAATAAATACCCTTTATAAAAGCCAACAGCTTTCTGGTACTTTGCATCAGCACCCCTTTGGCTGACTAAAACAGTTGGTCTCTATCTTTTGGGACTTACCCCTCAGGCACCCAAGGTACAAGATCTTGAACACCTGCTCTTGTTAGCTTCTGATGCTGAAATACCTTATTACTAATTTGTTATATTGATTACATGTTTAAGGGTAATATGATGGGTATATTGGGGGTAAACATGATACATTATTAAAATTAATTTCACCTGATTCTTTTCACTTGTTTAATGTAGCTGCTAGAAAATTTAAAAATATATAAGTGGATCATATTCTATCTCAACTGGACAGAGTTGAAAATTTAAAATTATATGTGTGGCTCATATTCTGTCTCGACTAGACAGAGCTGGTCCATAGTTCCCAGGGCTACTGTTTAACTCTGATAAAAAAAAGTGGATGAGGAGGAAAAAACCTAGGGTACAGGTAGAAGTTTAGAAAGAACTAAAGATGCACAGAACATGTGATATCTGAAAGTCAGGGCTATTCATACAGGAACGTGAAAATGATGCAAGAGTCCTGTGAAATACCCAGACCCAATAGCTTAAGGCTGCAGGGAATTCAGGCTGGGATGGGCTTTGGACTCCAAGGTCAACAGGTCACAGTAGGAGATGGTGCCTGGCTAACTGTGGAAGCTGGATTCTAGGATGAGGCAACAGAGGACGACTTCTCCTAGATGACTCTTAGAATCATTACGACGAAATGAACTTATGATGTGTCTGAGGACAAGTGTTGACAACAGCTAAAAGGTCAAGATGTAATGAGTGGACATCAGTGGTTGTGCACCAGGGCTGATTTCACATCCTAGGGGACACGTGGTTGTGGCTGGAGACATTTCTGGTTGTTACAAGTGGGGGAGGGAGGAAGGGAGAGCTACAGGCACCTAGTGGGTGGAGGTCAGGGATACTGCTTAACATCCTACAATGCAGAGGATTATGCCAACCACAAGAATTATCCAGCCCAAAAGTCATTAGCACCAAGGATGAGAAACCCTGTTGAAGAAAAAAATGACAAAAGTAAGAAGAATCAAGTCAACATCTGATATCTATTATCTATCTATCTATCTATCTATCTATCTATCTATCTATCTATCTATCTATCTATCTATCATCTATCTCTATCTACCTATCTACCTACCTATCATCTATCTCATATCCATCCATCCATCCATCCATCCATCCATCCATCCATCCAATCAATCACCCATCCACCCAACATCTATTTAGTCTAAATCTCTATCCACTTACCCATGAATTATAAATCTGAGCAGCTTTCTCAACTTCTTACAGATTAAGAAGTGATTTTGCAACATTTCTGTGGAAGAATTAATCAACAAGGGTCAAAGTATCCTTCACACAAAAGTTACACATATGAAGAAATAAAAAGCATAACAAGCATTTTCTGAGCTCATTCCAAATTTAGGTCATCAGAGGGATTCAGAAGAACTGACCTGGGTGGTTCACAGAAAGCCAGAGAGCTTGAATATTCCATGTCATGTTCAGTTAACCCAATTGGTTTAAAAATACATTTTAATATATTTTTGGGGAATACAGAGCTATTTCTTTAACTCAATGTTTTCCTCCCAAATGCAAGTCTCCACGCTTTGATGAACCAATCCAAATCAAAATTCTGAAACAAAACTGATATCACAAAATAACTTTTTGTAAATGACACATAAATCGTTATCAAAAGCAGCAAAGCATTTTTTAATTTGTGAAGGCGTGATTTATTAGCATTATTTTTTATTCCATGGTTTCCAATTTTTTTAAATGAGAAGGAAAACATGTTTATTTCAGAAGACAAAATTAAATTTTTCCATCCAATTGGGATACTTTTATTGTTTAAGAGGAGGGGTCTTGTTAGATGATGTCTAAGATCCTGTCAAGTTCCATTTCTTATTAGCGTCATTGGGAAAAGCAAATACATTTTCTACATGAGGAATCAATAGAAAAGTTGGTATTTGGACAATCCATTGGAACAAGATTCTTAATAACACAGTCATTTTCATCCTTTGCCCTCAATATTAAACTGAATCAATATTCCCCTCAATAGGGAGTTGCATCTGAAAGGGTCTCCTTGTTGGGCTGATACTGTCTTTCTGGAGGTGGGAGTGGAGGCAAACACTGAGGCAGGGATGGCAAATTTCTTCATCAGTGAAACTCACCTGTCATGGGTTCAATGCTTCTGATTAGTATTGGGCTAATAAATCTTAGTCCATTATTTTATGTTTGCTCTTTCTGTGATTTGAAGTTTTGGGCACATAGTTAAAAATAGTTTTGTGTTCAGTCTACATATTTTCGTGAGTATTCCATTCACTTATCCTTATTGATATTATTAATATTTTTAGATTTATCTCACTTCAATATTTTGTGCTTTCTATTTGTCTTATATTACTTTGATATTTTTCTTTTTGCCTACATTTACATTTATTTTTCACCCTTTGTCCATTCTTTCCTTTTT
>JAQZBX010030442.1:0-26807 GCA_029593785.1 Cabassous unicinctus | reverse complement strand
AAATCAAATTTTTCACAATACATACCAATATTTGTAAAATGATATATAAATACATATGCATATATGTGCATTTGTTTACATAAATGTTATTTGTTATATATATATATATATTATATATATATATAGACTATATATATATATATTTTTTAAAGGTGCTTAGATTACCTAAATATTACTCAGAAATTACAGGGATTCCCATGTTCCCCACCACCCACACCTCCAACAATATTTTAGTCCACACTTAACCCCATGGCTAGTATTATTAGTCAGTATTATAGAATAGATAATGGAAACTCTGAGATGTTAAGTGACTTGTCCAAGATTGTGTAGCTAGTAAGTTGACTTGAAGCATAGATTTTTTTTGTTTCCAAATCCATCCCATCTTAATACACCAGAGTGTCCTCTAAAACATGAGTGGTAGAACATTTTTCCAATTTTTCATGGAAACTTGGCCTTACAGGTCATGTAAAAACAGGACTTGGACACTTATTTAGAGTAAGGAAAACAAAGAGGTTTTAAATCATTCTTGAAAATGATTTGCTAAAAAGAAACTCTCTTATGAATCCACTGGAATTTTTACCAGCTTCTATGATTTAACTAATTTATCTAAATTCATTAAGAATTGTAGTATTTCATTCTTGTATTCACCATATATATTTTTTTCCATCTCACATAAAAGCATTATTGTAAGGAGAGGCATCACTTATTGGGTTTATGATATCTAAATTTCTTTCAGACCTGCCATCTGATTTGTTTTAGGCATTGGACATATGAGCTCATAGTAATTTGCATGGTAATTAACTCATTTAGACAATACACTGTTTAATAGGGGATGGGACAGTTTCTCACTTGAGTTCATTAAGCTACCTGTGTTAAGGCCTTTCCAGATGACAAGGCCAAGCACACATTGCAATATTAAATGATTTGTGCATTTGTTAAAAAAAAAAAAAAAAAAGTTAGCCAAGTAAATAAGATTGGTGTTGGATTAAAAAAAACAAAAAAGTTCTCTTTCAGGTCCGCCTTGTTATTCTGTGTTCAATTGTGTCTCACTTATGTTTTTTAAAATATATTTTTATTTATTTTTAAAAGATACTTAGATTACATCAAATGTTACCTAAAAAAATATAAGGGATTCCCATATGCCCCACTCCCTAGACCTCCCACTTTTCCCCACATTTACAACTTCTTTCATTAGTGTGGTATAGTCATTGCAATTGATGAACACATTTTGGAGCATTGCCAGTAAGCATGGATTATAGTTTCCATTGTAGTTTACACTCTCCCACTCAATTCCGCAGGTCATGGCAAGATATAGAATAGCCTGTCTCTGTCGTTGCAATGTCATTCAGGACAATTCCAAGTCCTGAAAATGCCCCCATATTGCACCTCTTTTTCCCTCTCCCTGACTACAGCACCTCCAGTGACCACTGTCTCCACATCAATGATATAATTTCATCCATTGCTAGAATCAAAATAAGTCTATAGTAGAATACCAGTAAGTCTACGCTAGTCCATATTTTATTCCCCAATCCTGTGGATTTTGGGATGATGATGCCCACTCATCTCTAATTGAGAGAGGGCTTTGATCCCATATGGCTGATGGATGGGACTCTTTTGCTTGCAGTTGTAGACTCTCGGTTCCTTGATGTGGTGGTTGTCCATCCTCACCTCCTTGTTAGTTGTCCTGGATGAGTCCAATGAACTGGAGAGAATGTGTTGCAACTCCGCTGAGGCTCAGGGCCCAGCTGGCCCATAGAGCCCAGAGATTACAGTCTCTTGGACATACACCTACCAACTCCAGCACCAGCTATAGGTTCAAATAAAAGGGACAGAACAGGCATGTGTAGAGAAGTCACATCTGAGTCCAACTCTGTTACATTAGGGAGCACAAACTCCAAAATAGGGCCCACTGGCAAGGCACCAAACTCCAGAGCTATCTGCCATGACTGTAGGACCTGGGTGTCTCCAGAGCCCTTAGGAGCCCCACTATTGGGTGGTATCTATCTTGGCCGTCTATGAGATCCTGCTGAGATGTGCATAAGCGTGACGTCTCTGATGACCTCCCAACTCACTTTGAAGTCTCTTAGCCATATACACTCATTTGTCTTTACCTTTTCCAATTTATTCAAGGTCTTTTTCTAGTTGTATCACCACCTGGTGTTTGGTTCACTTATGCTTTACTTGTGCCTCAGTCTCTTTTCTTTCAAATCAACACATGTATTGAAAGTCAGTAATGTCCAGTTACTTTCAGTAAGAAAACTAAAATGAATAAGACATTCCCTGCCTATATAAGCTCATGGCCCAGTGTTTATGGCTGTGAAGAGAAAACACAAACTTGCAGAAAGCTGAAGAGAGTAGAAGATGCAATGTTGTCAGTCAAAACATTGAATAATAGTTTCAACTAATTTTCTAGGTGATTGCCAGGAAAGTTACAATTCTACTGAATTTATCAGAGAGGCCTTTTTGGAAGTATTTTTTGTTGTTTTATTTCATCTGTGTTAAATTTTATTGAATTCTCAAGAACCAAACGTTATTCAAAGGACATTTTCTCATTTAATCCTTAAAACACTCCTGTGAGGTTAGAGTTATCAGTATTTCCATTTTACAAATGGAGAAACCAAAGCAGAGATGGTCAAATACTTTTTCTACATTTACTCACGTTTAAATGATGGAGCCTGGGTTTGAACCCAGTCTGGCTTAGACTCCACATTTTTAAGCACTTCATAATACAGTTCTGTTGACCTTAATAGGTTGAGTGAGGGCCAGGGCAATTCCAGGTGGCATAGAATCTCAAGTAAAAGCCCAGAGATGCATGTGTTCAGGTTGCTATGAATGACCCTGCTCCTGGTTGCTGGGGTACAGGGTTTGTGATAGAATACGTAGGTAATGGGACTACTGGATGAAACCTTGAGGGTAGATGAACCTTTCCTGGAGAGGATGCAAATGTGGAGGGGGCTAAGGGTTCTCCCTAGGAAAGATTGCTATTTACCAGGCAGATGGAGAAAAATGAGTTAGTGAGGGTGATAGATATAAAAATCACCTCTCCTTTATATCTTTCATAGAAAGGTAACAAAGAAAATAAAATAAAGATAATGAAACAAATACCAACTGTGAAGGATCATTGCCATCAATTATTTATTGAAGCGCTCTCTTTGGTATAGTGCTCTGCTGTTGCTTTGCAGAACTCATTCATGACCTGTTTGAATGGGAGGAATGTTAAAAATCCTACGGTAAAGTATTAAATAACGCATATCTTATCCAGCTTGAACTTCCAAGATTTTAACACATATTCTTCCCTTCCAACATACACACAAAATCACCTTCAGAGTGTTATGTGGAAATGGCAATAATTAAATAATTAGATAATGAATAAATAAACAAATGAAGGTACTCCAAGGAGTACTACTAACATGTATTCTCTCCAAAAGAGAAAAACAAAAAACAACTAATATTAAAGTTAATGATTCTTTGTTTTTTTTTCTCTATGTGTGCATGTGTGAGCTTTTTTAAATTTTGATTTTGTTTCAATTGCAAACTTCAGAATCTTTTAATGGACTGATAGTCAGTGTGACTGGCAAGGAAAAAGATGTGTTGATGCCAAGGCATCCTTTTTTACAGAGTACCTTGTATAATTACTGTGGAACACACTCCAGAATGTGCTGTTTTGCCAAGCTGTTCACTAATGTTCACATCCTGCCTTTTGGGTCTATATTTATGTTATGGTAGCAAAAGCAGGCATCCATAATGAAAGTCTATACTTGTAAACAGTATTCCCTAAATTATTTCTCAGCTCAAATGCCATATTCTCTTTTTCTTCTAAATTTCTGTAGCGCTTTGTGGGCATGATACAACTTTCATCTACTATTTTCTCTTGCAGTAAAATCTCGTTCATCATAGTGATTGCTTCTTTAGCATTTGTGCAAAGCTATGTGATGAATGAATGAATGCATGAAAGTTCAAGTAACTTGGATGCAGGCTTATGGATAAAGAAACAAAAAAATGCTAAGAACGCTTCTTTCTTGCTACTTGTTTTCAAGTGTATAGAAAGGGGGGACACTGTCCAAAATTCTCATTTCTTGATCCATCAATATCCCATGATAAGACAGGCACTCAGGGATCTGTGAAGCCAGCCTGGGCACAGCTACTTTGTAGCAGGTGAGACATGGGACATCTTCACCAAGTTGGGTAGGATTAGGGAGCAGTGCAGGAGAGGCAACTTTGGTTTACTGAGAAAAGTTGGCCAAGAGACTCTCGAAACTATCCCTGGAAATTGATTGGATGATGAAGGAAACCTTGTGCCTCTTTCTCTGATAAGATACTAACCTTGTCAAAGAAATTTATGTGGTAGTGGTCATCAGAGTGGTGGGTATAAATTTAAGCACAATTCCTATCTAAGAGCAAATAGCTCCGGGGGTGGGGGGAAGGTAGGCAAATAGCAAATTATCTTTAGAGAAGGTAGTTGCAAGTAATCAGAGACATACGTATTAAGAGGTCTAGCAAATTTCTTCTTTTACTTTAAATTGGTATCCCATTTTAAAAGAAATATTCTAAGATATATGCTCATTTATATACATGTAGATTTTTTTGAGTATGTTATGTAGCAGAGAATGTGTATTATGTGGTTGTTTCTAGTGCTACAAAGAATCAGCTTAGTTGTTATATTACAGTATGTAATTAGTCAAAAGTGGCATGTAGAATCCTAACCACAATACCCTGATGTTATAATCAGGCAGATACAGTTATATCAAATGGCACAAAACTCACACTTTAATAACATCTTCTTTTCTTTCCCTTTTTTTAAATAAACTTCTTATATATCAAGACAAAAATGGACCAAGGAAGTCATCAAATAAAAAGTCTTTAAGGCACTTACAGTACACACCAGATATGTGAATGAGTATGAGTATAATTCTACTGCTCACTTGATCTGGACATCAGTCAGTGTAAATCAGGCTTACACACACAGCTCCAGTTTGTGACATCCCAGAAAAACGTCTATCATATCTCCTTGGGTCCAAGGGATGTAGGTACCAGCCCTTAGTTCCATATATAAATTTCCCTTAAAGACATTCAATTTGGATTCAGTAATACTTCACTGAATCTACACTCAGACATTCCCCAGGGCAGGGCAAACATCCAGTAACCATCCGAGTTATCTGTCTTCCCTTTCTCTATCATGTCTAATTTCTTCCACTTACCCAGATTCATTCTTTGTCATTTTCTGTACAAATCTTCCACTTTAGTATCTTTCATTTGAAATTTTGTCCCCCTTTTCTACCCAGAGCCATTATCCACGATTTTCCTTTTCTTCTTCGTTACTGTATTCCCAATTTATGAGCTAATAACTTTAGCTGATTTTTCTAAATAATTTAGATGATTTTCCCTAATAAACCACCAGAAAAATAATTCGAATATTTTTAAGTTTATTGTTCAACTTTGCTCATTCTCAACTAGAAAATGAATACTCTTATTTGTAGATATGATATTAAACACAACTCTTAAGTAGAATTTTCACTTGGCTAGTAATTCATTAGATTTTTAGAAGAGAAGTTTTTGACCTGGTTCTGTCCCCTGGGCTAGTGGTTTGCTAATGGAAACATGAGAAAAGTATAACTCTAACTTTCATATTCTCTTATTTAGAGAAGTCTTGGGGAGATGAGTGTGTTTTCTAAATAAAAGGAGAAGAATGAGGCGAGTGACTTTTTTGTAGGGAATGTTGCACAGCAGAAGGTTGAGAAGGTGCTGGTAGGCTCTAGTTATAGAATTGTCTTGTAATCTGCCCTTTATCCAAATTAGATGACCCGACCCCGTACTGAAGATGAGTGAAAGAGGAGGTGCAGGGGGAGGAGGAGGAGAAGAAGGAGGGGAGGAGGGGGAGGGTGAAGAGAACAAGAAGGAAAGGGGGAAGAAGAAAAAGAGGGGACAAGAAAGTGGAATAAGAGGAGAGAAATCAAAATAGTGTACTCTGGAGATACACAAGAAGATGTAAAGATAGCAAGTGAGAGAGAGAGAGAGAGAGAGAGAAGAGTAGGAATGTAACTAAGTTAATACTATAGTTACTGGGGCTTCCCTGAACCTTGAAGATTTACCTCAAATTTGACTCAGACACCAATTCCACAGGCTGAGAAGTCCAAAGCTCTCCCCATGATTTTGCAAACTCCCTTAACATCTTCTAATTATCATTTTTGACAATTAATTTGCTTTAGCATTGTATATTTCTCTTATAAATTATCTATTCATGCAACAGTTTTTCCCAGTTATTTATATTTTACTCTTATGGAAGTTTAAATATTTATGCATTCAAATCTATTATTCTTTTCCATTTGTCCCTTTGTGTTTTCTGACCTTGCTGTCATTCAGAGGAAATTCTTTCTCATCTCTCAGGGGTATGCAAATGTAAAACTATGTATTCTTACTAGAATAACTGTAAAGGCATCCTGGCCCAGCCAGGTTGCAAACTCCAGATTTTGATCTCAGTTTCTCTTGAATAGATTGATAAAAGGAAGAACTGTGTGGGAACCATCCAATTATACCTGTAAGAACCCACAGAGCACAGAATAAGATAGCAAATTTGTCTTTCTCCCACTCACGTTAGCTTAAAGGTTTCACGGGGATGTTAGAAAAGAGGAAAGGCTAGAGCTTTTCACCAAAGGTACTGACCCAAAGGATGAAACTCCCTTTCAGCCCCTGGAACTTCAAGCCTGGGGCTTTGTTTTTCTTGGGCCCCTGGGGAGCAGCTTGCACAGGCACAGACAGAAAGCCTCCCATGGCTCCACAGGGGCTTGGCCTCAGTGGCATCCATCAAATATCCCAGCAGGAGCCTTTGTGATTGCAGTCAGCCTTGAGTAGCTCCTCTGCCACAGCCTGGAAAAGCCAAGGGGAGCCTGAGCTCTTTGTAGGTGAATGACAGGCCAGTTCCATTGGAAGGGGAAGTTTACATTCATCCCTGGTTTCAGATAAGCGTGACACAAGGGGAAAAAAAGGACAAGTTACAATATCTCAAAGAAGTATTAGATACCTTTTTTCTTAATGAATTGGTTGAAACTGTTCCTGCTTTTCTCTGAATGTGAATTTGACTGGGCCTTCCCTTCTCCTGGTCCTGTCCTCCCTTAAATCCTAGTTTCCTAGGGCTACCATAACAAAGCACCATAAACACAGTGACTTAAACCAACAGAAATGTATTGTCACATAGTTGTGGAGGCTAGAAATCCAAAGCCAAGGTGTTGGCAGGGCCCAGATTCCCTCTGAAACCTGTAGAGGAGCATCCTTCCTTGTCTTTTGAGCTTCTGGTGGTTTGCTGGCAAACAGCAGCACTTCAGTGTCTGCCTCCATCATCAGGTGTATCTGCATGACCCTGTATCTGCTTGACTCTGGGTCCAAACGTCCCCTTCTTATAAGGACACTGGTCATATTAGATTAAGGCCCTCCCTAATCCAGTTTGGCCTTATCTTAACTAATTGTACTTCAAGGACCTTATTTCCAAATAAGGTTGCATTCATGGGACCAGGGCTAAGGAACTGAACATACCTTTTGGGGGGAGACAATTCAGCCCATAACACCTTGGAACCTGTTTCAAGAATTCAGTAAGGTTTTATGATATATGAGCTCTTCGAAAGCCAGGAAATTGTCTTCTTCATCTTTTATTCCTTATGACAAGCACAAGGCCAGGAACATTGGTACTAAGTGTTGTTGGATGTGGAATATAAACTGGGGTGCTCCACTTACTTAAAAGGACTGAATATTTTATGATGTGAATGAAATGCATAAAAGGATAGTTGTTTTGTAAGAACAAATAGCATACATTAAAAAGCAACTTTCCTATCTTCACAGGATACATTGTGTAGTATGTTCTAGCATTATTTTCCCCTGAATATCATATGTACGCTGAAGCCGGAAAATCCGCGGAGCCGGGTCCCTGTTCCCGGGCCACGTGCCGCCGCCGCCCCATGCCCAGCACCTGCGATTATTCTGGAGCTCAAGCCTCACTGACTCGGCAGCGGGGGGTACCGAGCAGGAGGCGCTCGGACCTGGCCCTCCAGTGAAATTGGAATTGAAATTGTTGGAAAACCAGTTTGGCTCTTAGCCAATCATTTTCGGGTTCAGGTTCCTAAAAATAGATGTGTATCACTATGATGGGGATAACCCAGAAAAGCGGCTTCATTTAGTCAACAGGGAGATAGTAGATACAATACAAGATGCAAATATGTGGTGTCAGGCAGCCTGGCTATGATGGCAAAAGAAACATGTACACATACAACCACTGCCAATTGGATGGGATAGGGTTGATATGGAGATGACCCTTCCAGGTGAGGGTAAAGATGAAACCTTTAAAGTGTCTGTTCAGTTGGTATCAGTCCTGAGCCTTCAGCTGTGTTTAGAAACTTTGGCTGGGTGCTTGAATGAAGACCCAGATACTCAGGACAATCCCTTGACGTTATCACAAGACACCTTCCCTCCTTGAGGTATACTCTGGTGGGCTGTTCCTTTTTCTCACCTCCTGAAGGCTACTACCACCCTCTGGGAGGCGGCAGGGAGGTTTGGTTTGGCTTTCATCTGTCTGTGAGACCTGCTGGTTAGAATATAGGGCTCAATACTGATATATCTGCAAGTGCTTTCTACCAGGCTCAGCCTATCATTAAGTTCATGTGTGAGGTTTTAGACACGTGGAACATCAATGAGCAGATCAAACCTCTAACAGACTTCCAGCCTGTCAAGTTTACCGAAGAAATCAGAGGTCTTACAGTTGAGGTGACCTGCTATGGACAGATGAAATGAACATGCGGAGTTTGTAATGTGGCTAGACGGCCAGCCAGTCATCAAATTTTCCTTTACAGCTAGGAAAATGTCATGCTTAAGATTTTAAGCAAAAGTATAGGCTGCTGCTGAAATACCCCCATCTTCCCTGTCTACAAGTGGGGCAAGAATAAAAACATACTTGCCACTTGTGGTCTGTGATATAGTGGCAGGACAGTGATGTATTTAGAAGCTCACAGACAATCAGACTTCCACGATGATCAAAACAATAGCAAGATCTGCTCCCGACAGGAGGAAGTCAGCAGATTGGTGAAGAGAAACAGCATGGCAAGTGGACCTGATCCACACCTTAAAGAAATTGGTGCAGTTGAACACAATGATATCAAAGACAGAGCTCACAGGCAGGGTGCTTCCAGCACCAATGCTGCATTACCGAGGCCTGAATAAAATGGTAGCCACACCCCACCTGGGTGTCTGGGACATGAGAGAAAAACAGTTTTATGCTGGTATTGAAGTTAAATTTTGGGCAATTGCTTGTTTTGTGCCTCAGAAACAATATAGGGAAGATTTACTGAAGAGTTTCGTTTACCAGCTATGTAAAATCTCTAAGGATGCAGGAATGCCCCTCCAGGGTCAGCCATGTTTCCACAGGTACGCACAAGGTGCACACAGTGTGGAGCCCATGTGTAAGCATCTGAAAATGATTTATGTGGGCCTGCAGCTAATAGTAGTCACCTGGCCCAGGAAGACACCAGAATGTGCGGAAGTGAAACGAATTGGAGATACCCTTCCGGACATGACCACACAGTGTGTCCTGGTCAAAAATGTAGTGAGGACTTCCCCAAAACCTCTTTCCAGACTTTGCCTGAAGATAAATGCAAAGCTTGGAGGAATTAACAATGAGCTTGTACCTTGTCAAAGGCCCTCGGTGTTCCAGCAGCCCGGGAGCAGGCATCTCGCACGCTCCAGTGGGGATGGGAAGAAGCCCTCCATTGCTGATGTTGTTAGCAGTATGGAAGGACACCCCAGCCGGTACTGTGCCACCGACCGGGTGTGGACCTCCCATCAAGAGAGCTCCCAGGAGCTCCTCTACAGTCAGGATGGAATCCAAGACCTTACAAATATGGTTCGAGAGCTGCTGATTCACTTCTACAAATCCTTGTGCTTCAAACCCCCTCAGATCATCTATTTCCTGGAGAGGTATCTGAGGGACAAATGAAACAGGTAGCTTGGCCAGAAATAAAAGCAGTACGAAAGGCATGTTTTAGCTTGGAAGAGGATTACCTGTCAGGAAAAACCTATACTGTAGTGCAGAAAAGACACCACACACATCTTCTGTGCAGATAAAACAGAAAGGGCAGGGAAAAGTGGCAATGTACCAGCAGGCACCACAGTGGATAGTACCATGCACATCCATCTGAGTTTGACTTTTACCTCTGTAGGAATTCAGGGAACCAGCAGTTCTTTGCATTGCCAGGTCTTGTGGGATGACAACTGTTTCACCGCAGACGAGTTGCGGCTATTGACTTACCTGCTTCCGGCACACTTATGTGCAGTGCACATGCTCAGTCTCTATTCCAGCCGCTGCATATTATGCCTGGCTTGTAGCATTTAGGGCAAGGTATCATTTGGCAGATAAAGATCATGACAGAACCAAATGCATTTCAGTTTTGCTTAGTTCCTGAGCAGCCTCAAAACATGGCCATCACAATGCCCTGGCTCTGGATAGAACAGTCACAGGCCTGTAGATTCCATGTCCATGCAAGAAGGCGGAGTCCTTGTCAGTTCATTTTGTTTTCAGTGCAATCTGGAAGAATGTGCCTGAGTGAACCTGTTGGAGGGCGGGGTAGGGGAGGGTGCCAGGCCATTCTCACCCTCCAAATAGGGATCTCAATAGAATCAGACACTTTGACTTGTTACTGAGCTGTTATTAAATAGCTAAACAAATTCATATATCATATATAAGTAGAAGGAATGATTTTTAAACAAATAGTAATTCCATAGGTATAGGCAGGAGCAAATGTGAACCAATCGAGGAACCCAGTGTACAGGAATTTAATGAAGAATTTAGAATTCTCCACTGGACCCTAACACCAGTCACTGTAGTGTAAATAGTGTTGGAGAGCTTGACCAAAGAAGAGAAACAAAATGTGATTCAGTGAAACCAGGGTGAGACTCAACCACTGGGCCAAGAACTGTGTTAGGTTGTGGTAAAAATGAAAAAGAAGTATGAGACACAGCTTCTAACCTCATCACTCTTATAAGGCATAAATGAGATTTTTATTTTATTTTATTATTTTATTTTACTTTATAAAAGCTACCTGACCCTTTAATCAGGTACTTTCCCTACTCACCTACCATTCAGCTCCCTGTGTTTATCAATTGGCAGAAATCCTTGGATCAGGAGCAAGATAGACAAACAAATTTAGTCCAGTACATTAACAAGACTGCCCCACCTAGCAAAGTAGATACTCAGATCATTAGGACATAAAACATAAAGGATTAAATTGCATCTCACCTTGCTGTTTATTCCAGGGCTTTTGTTTTGTTTTGCTAATTAGGAATCGTGAAACTTAGCTGTAGCCAAATCACTTTTTCTAATATTATTTACAACAGTAATAACCATATATTTCTCAGTAGAAATCAGTGATTTATTTTCATTCTTTGTGTATCATTTGCTCTGTAATTAATGAATGCTTTCCTTTCCTCTGCTTAGTTCTGGCCTCTGTGGTAGATGGGTAGAAGTGGACTTGAGGAGAGGAGGTGATAAAGGGAGGGGTTTTGCATAGGTGTGACCTTGCTAGTTGATTTAGCCTACTTGGGAAAATCAGTCAATACTGTGTATTGAAAAAAGTTAATGTACATCGATACCCCCATTTTAAATATGAAAATCATCCTAGAAAAACTTGAACCAAGAACTGTATTTCAGGTCTAAATGAAAGCCAGGGAGAATTCAGGGTCAGCCTTTGCAAGAGTGTTTGACCAGGCAGAAAGGTGAAAACAAGCAATTACTTCTTTGTGCAAAGATTCTTATCAACACATTTGATCACTGTGGACTCAGCATTACCACCCATAATTCACATTTGATACCAGGAAGTCTGGTCAAGCTAAAGTACTCACTATATTCTCATTGTGTATGCCAATCACTCTGCAAAGAATCAATTATGATGTAGTGATTCAAAATATAGCATTCAAATGTGTAAATATTTATGTGCATATTATATGTAAGATACTGTACTAGACTCTTGAGTTGGATAATTGAAAACAGTATAATCTCTGCTCTCAAGGAGCTAATTTAAAGAGGTAGATAGGCATTTATAGAGATAACTATAAAAAGAAGCCAAGTGTGTTAATTGCAAATAAATACATATATGAAATAAAATGGTTGTATGTATAGAGAGAAACGGATAAATTCGGATCACGTCATTGACTTTGTCAAGCTTATAATCCAAAAAGGAAGAAAGGACAGGCACAGATCAAAATACAAAAAAAAAATACCAATATTATGACATTAAAAAAAACTTTTTAAAATGGACCTTTGTGGGACCACACATATTTGTATGGACATAAGCAAAGTATGTGCATATGTGTGTTATGGCATTTTCTACAGTGTCTCAACATTGATCGGTGTGTGAGGAAAAATGAGGGCACAATACAATAAGCTGTTACTTATCCTAAAAGGTAGCTGAATCCTTTAAAAGATTTATAAAGATGAGACTATTTTGTACCCCTTGACAACAGGAAGAAGACTCTTTGCTAGTTCCCATTTAATGTCCTGCTCCAACTAAGAGAGCAGGTAATGTGAATATCATGACAGCTTACGAGCTGTGAGCTGAAGTGAGGTTTGGGTGGCCTGCTTGGTTGTCCAGCCTGCTCCTTCACAAGTAGCGATTGGTTAGCAAGTTCTTTCTGGGGAAAGGGGGGGCTAATGGGAACAACCTTCTCTCATGTAATCACTTGGTCATAGGGTTAGCTTTGTGTTTATTCGGAAAAAATATTTGAATGTCTTATTAAAAATGTGTGAGATACTAAGAAACATCACCATAAAAAATAATTATACATGAACAAACTGTTTCTCATAACAACTGTTGAGCTGACAGTCTATCATCCAAATTTAATAAATAAGAAATCTGAGTCCAGTGTGAGTATGCATGTCTTGCCTTGGGTTACATCAAAAATTAATACATAAAGCACAACTTTCCCCTGTTACTATGCCATACTCCATCATTCTTGGACTAACTCCAAAATTCTTTTCTCTGCATGAATACATAATATTCTTTTCACTGATCTTCCCTATGTGATCCTGTTGACATTATTTAACCCTCTTCCTATCTATGGCTACAGACATCTGTGTTAGTAGAAATCCAGTGAGAAAGTTCTTAGGAATGTATACTAAAACACAACGTCTCACTTTTCAATAAATGTACTAAAAGCAATTATGCTGAAAATTTTTCCTCTTAGCATTAAGTTTACTAGTCAAGGAAATTCAACAAAATAGTACATTACTTTGGCACTCCCTGAGTTTGATGAGCAAACATACTTTTAATTCTGCTTGAGTAGCATCAACAACACTTTGTTCAGAGCAGGGCCTAGCCCATTTTTGGACAAGGAGAATTCATCAATATGCGAGCAGCATTTTACCTCCTTGCTGGGAACCTTCTGAGATGGGACCTTGAGATGTGAATACCTGAAATCCTTGCTCTTTTTACCGTAAGAAATGAACCCCTGTGCCACCGGATCTCATTGTCCTTCAGATATAGATGTATTTTAATTCATCATATCTCTGTAACCTGATGTTGGCCTCAGCACTGAAATGCAAATCTCATTCCCCATGCCCCTGCTGACTCCTCAGAGGTGACTTAAAAGAACATACAGACAATACCTCTGACAGTCTTTGCTTTCAAAAGATCTTAAAGGTGAGGGATTTTATAATATATGCTTTCAATTCTGTTGCCAGTAGACCATTCTGACTTTCGCAAGATACATACAGGCCAGAGAACATTGAATTTGATTAAAACTGTGGATTTTGTTTACATGTTGGGGAGAATTTTGAGCTCACTTAACAGATGCCTTCACAACCCTGATACCTATCAGTGAAAAGTGCAGGGTATGCTTCAAAAATCAATATACCATTCGCTTTGGACATTTCAAAAGAAAGATAGAGTTTCTGAAGTTAGAAATATGTTTGTCCCCAAATAATTCATTTTAACTCTACTTCCAGAGCTCGATCTCTAACTTTTTCTGTTTCTTTGTGACTGCGTATCTCCAATAGAGCATGGAGCCTGGACTGGAGTAGTTGCTTGAAAATGTATGTTAAATGAATGAGCACACAGTATTTACCTTCTATGGATATAGGTGATGCAATTTAGAAGCAAAGAAAACACTAATTGCCAACATTTTTTTCAGCAACTATTTTAATTTTCTTTTTTTATCAGGAATGTATTTTTTTTTTCAGCAACTGCCTCTTATGATCCATATGCATAAAAACATTTCACTTGTAAATGGTCTGATCACTGAAGTATGGAGAGAGATCTGACTTCCTACTATGAACACAAATAAACAAACAAAACTGTTAGGTGAGAAAAATACATTCAAAACAATTGAGTAATACAAATAACATCTTTTTTAGTGCATGGCAAGTGCATTTTAACATTTATTAACTCATTGCATTCCTGTAGATATGCCTTTTTTAAAAAATTTGTTTATTACCTTATACTATTCTGAAAGCTCTGAAACACAATCATTTTTATCTTTGGGAAGATTTTATCTTCTAGTTTATTGCAATACCTCCCAAAGAAAAAATAATTTTGGATTTTTTCCTTGGCAAATATAGGTCAGAAGTAAACAAAACTCTAAAAAAACTTCATTATTTAAAAATGACTTCACAGGAAATTTAAGCTGTTGCTCTGAACTGCCAAGACCACTCTTTGTAGTAATAATCATTACACAGTTAGCCCCTGTGCCTCCTTATCCTGCTCCTTAGAGAAGCTAGAGTACCATTTCTGTAAGAAGTAACTACCATTCTCTAAGAATTAAAAAATGCACACTCCCACACACACGCATGCAAATTTTGATTGTCAAATATTTTTGAAATAATATATTTTTTTATTAAAATGTCTTCTATTTTTGGTAGGAATGTTTGCAAATCCTTTTTCTGAATAGAAATTATTACAATAACTGTATCAGCAGTTTATTTGAGCACTAGGATAGTTCTGTGTTTCAAACTATTTCTCCTGGTCATTTACTGTGTACTATCCACAGTGAAAGTTGATAAATTAGGCAAAGATCAAGACTATTGTACAAAAGGGAATTTGTAGGCCGTATTTTTCTCTGATGGACTATTTGGTATGATTTTGCCATGTATAATTTGTCAAATCTTCATTTATCTCGCTTGCATAGATAAATCCAAACGGCCCAGGTTTCTTCTAGTAGAAATAGGTATGGATAAAAAATCCATCCCACAATCTTCTGGTTGATTAGACAGAACAAATATTTTCTGTCTTAAAATAGGCTTGCAGTGGAAATCCTACTCTTCAGACATGAATCCCTCTTTAGAGAAATTCCATTTAACAAATACTTGCACTGCTTCAATGTGTACAGAGTCTATCACGTGCTATGCATGAGACACCACACAAAGAAATCCAGGAC
The DNA here is from genome assembly GCA_029593785.1 of Cabassous unicinctus. Lineage (NCBI taxonomy): Eukaryota > Metazoa > Chordata > Mammalia > Cingulata > Chlamyphoridae > Cabassous > Cabassous unicinctus. The sequence goes on along the minus strand of JAQZBX010030442.1, from coordinate 11,405 downwards.
ATGAGTGCTCTCATTAAACTTCTGAGAGTTATATGGCTGGTAAATATTTCAATTTCTGTAAGAAAATATAATTTAACTTGTCGAGCATTTTTTGTAGTTCAGCTGATGAATTTGCAAGGTAATGTACCATAAGATCCAATTGCACTGTTAAAAACAATGTTTTGAAGTGTAGGGCTCTTGGTAAGTAGGCCCGTGTAAACCTGATGACCAAGAAGTACGTTTTCTTGCTGTTTTTTCCAGGACCTGTGAACGGCACCGCATTCAAGTAAATTTACTTAATTTTAAAATAAATGAATAATAAATATAGTGTCCAGGATGATTTTTATTGTTTTGGATTTCCACTCTTTCCAGACAAAAACCTATGTAACTATCATTGGGAGATGAGAGTTAATTAAATCCTTGCCATTAGCAGCATGAAAACATAAATTTGAAGACTTGGCTTTTCATCTCACCTAATGGTTGACATGCACCTTGTCACGTGCTGCATTGTGGGTCGTCCTCACAGAGCCATTTATTGGTGTGACTATTTATAAAGCAGATTACTGTGCTAGGTTCTGTGGGAATTAAATGTACATATGTAAATAAATGAGTGTGTGTATACACACAGAGAGAGACAGAATGGGAAAATGAGAAAGAAGATGCCCTTTCTTATCGAATTATAATTTACACTTGGAGACAGGGTAAATATGCATAATATAGATGTAATTAGAAGGTGGCAACACTGACTTTTTCATTTACCATAGGTAACAATGGTTAAGAGAATGAATTTTGGCTTCAGATAAATTCGAGTTTAAATTCCAAATTGTCATTTATTAATAGCGAATATGGGCAAATTCATTAGCCTCCCCCACCTTTTGTGTCCTTATGCATCATGTATGGATAATAAAAGTACTTCCTTATAGGGCAGTTGTGAATATTAAATAAAGGAATGCAAGTAGAGGGCAGGTGGCAAAGTAGTAACTGCTCAACAGCCTTAGCTGTTAGTAGCAGTGCTAGAGGAAAAAAATGTTTCAAATGTCTATGGAGGTTAAGAGTTTTCTCTTTCATTGAATGAGAACCCAGTAAAATCTAATTGGTGGTAGGATTCAGAATAATATAGCGATGAATGATATTTCAGGTATCATTCACTCACACATTAATTCAAGTGAACGTTAGTTGTGCATCTCTGATATGCTAGGCCAGGCTCATTGCTAGCACTGGGAATGAAAGACTGACCTTGAGAAACATGACCCCTGATTTCAGGAGTTTACAGTCTAGCCATGAAGACAGGTCCATATTTAAACCAACAAATAAAAGATTTAGAAATAGTAGTGAGTACTATAAAGCACAGAGTGCTGAAATAGAAAATAATGTTCTTTAGGAAGGGGAAATTGGGGAAGGCCTCCCTGAGGAGGTGATGTTTTAGCCAGGATTCAGAGGAAAAGAAACAATCATGTGCAGAGAAGGATAGAAACACCCAGAGTATGTGCAAAGGCTCTGAGGGGAAATGCCTGTGGTTTATTTCTCATCTTGCCAGCATCATTATCATCAAATTGTCCTGCTGCAAATCAGGAGTTGGAATTTTGATAAGTTCGTACTTTTTCATTCAGTTTTATTTTTATCATAGAAGGAATTGGTATTTCAAGAAGATAGAAACCCAATGGTTTCAATATTTTTGAAATCAGATACCATTTGTAAATTTTTAAAAAATCAAACAACAGCGAAAGTTTGTGGCTTCTTACTTTGAGAATTAATGTAATAAAGCCAAATGTGTATGCCACCATGGAATGAATCATTTATTGTAAAGGAAGAGGTGGATCCAAAAAATAATTATGCTATAAGTAGATGTTAGGTTAGGATGCTTTGAAATAAGTAGATGTTAGGTTAGGATGCTTTGAAATAGACATTATGGAACCCACAATAATATATATTCTCTCTATTTTATATTCTACCATATCTGGGTCATCATAAAATACTTAAAATAAAAATATTGTCTTTGGAGAGCTACGTTTAGGTCGGCCACTTTCCACTGGGATACCAGATTGCTCCTGGGAGTGAAGACACCATGGCAGGATGAAGCCCAGAACGTACCTGGAAATAGAAGGAGACAAAGGAATTGGATTCAGAGATAATATCCTCATCCTAACTTAAAACATAAAAAGTTCAATAACTCTGCAAAAATCTCCTAAAACATAATAGCACTTTTCAGAGCACTTCTGAAATACCCACTCTCCCCTCAGGACCTAGCAATCTTCCTAAAGTTATGTGGGATAACGTTTTCAAAATGCGGTGCCTTTTCTACCTTTTCATTTCTGTACCACACCTGTAAAATTATTTAGTCTTTATAGTCCTGTCCTCATAAATACATTCAATTCTCAATTACCCTCACCAATGAAGGGGAGCATTAGTGCAGATAATTGAAATTGGTGGATAATTGGCTCCATTGGGCTGCAGCCAGCTCCTCCTGCCACGGCTGGTTATTTTTCGTGGGGAGAGAAGGCAGGGCCTCAGCTCTGAAAAAGAGCCTCAGCCAAAAAAAGAATCTTGTCCCACCACTCTAGCTGGACTAAAGTCAGGTCCACATGTCCCCAAGGCTTTTACAGGATCTCTGTATGTCTCATCACTACAAAGAACTTCATCTAGATTGGGAACTGGGAGGAGCAGAGGGAGTTGGGCAATCATCAACTGACATGCCTGTCTCTGTATAATTCTTAACAAACATGTAACTGAGTTCTGCTCTCTCAGAAGCAGAAGTGCAATGCATTGTGACTCCTTCATGTTTTATTTTGTTATTTTTCTATTCCCAGGGAACCTCAAATAATTACTAGTATCTAGAGCATTTCACTCCTTACATCAATAGGGGCTCTCCAAGTTTTAGTGTACCCTTTGGAAAATAATCAATGTCACCAAAGTTTTCCTGACAGAACAGCCTCTTTTGTGAGGTTCTGGGTAGTGACACATCACAGGAGCAAAGACTCCTGATATACAGTGGTCAATTGGAGAATCATGATTCCATCCAGTGTTTCGGCCATGGTCCTAAAGGGCAAGAGCAGAGCTCAGTCCCCTGTAAAGCCCATCGCAGTCCTGAGACCGAGTTCCTCCAGACTTTGCAGTCCATCAGAAACTTCTTCCTTCTCCCCAGCTGCCCTCTTTCTGCTGCTGGTCTATGTTTTCCTTTTCCCATCTTCATTTAACTTCCTCTCACTTTTACACATCTTTCCTTCCATATTTCCTTGCTCCACTTTCTGACATTATCTTGGTTACCTCCCTAATTCTCTTTTCTAATCTCCGCGCCCCCCCCTTGCTTTCTTAATAAAATTTCTTTCCTCCTTAGTTTACTCCAAAAACATATTTTATACTTCCCTTGTATCCCACCCCCATATTTGTCACTTTCTTCATTCCCCTCTGCCCCTGGCATCCTGCATTCTTATTAGATGCCAGATGTATAACAAGGTAGACAGATGCTTTGCTGTTAAACTAAAGGACTTTTTAATCTACCAGAACAGAAACCGCCTGGGCTTCTTTTTTGTTTGGGGACATCAGTAGTTCATGGCGAAGGGCTTAGGAATACAAATGAGGGTGTTTTTCTTCAAGCAGCAAGGGGTCTCAGCATGTCTCTCTTACTCTTTCCTTATTTTATATGATCTGCAAACTAAAAACCTGCGCATATGATGGATTCATAAATGCCAGTAATGACACTTAGATCTCTGTATACACAGCGCTTCACCAGTGGGCTAGTGGGGCATATGTGCGTGACTGCCTTGCCTTTTACCTATTCAACTCTTCACATGTTCTTTTTTTAATCTGTGACTATTGACAGTGTTTATTTTGACTGGTTTCTCAGTTGCAATTTCCCAAATCTTTATCCAAATTGCAAGTCTTATTGTTTCTTTCTGATACTTTATTTGTAATCAGGCATGTCGTTTGGGTAGACAGTAAATGCACACGGACAGCCTGTCAGACCACAGAGCCAAAACATGCCCGTGGTGCCGCCTCTGACAGGCATTACCCTGTCACTTTTCCGAGTGCTGTCCCTGATCCAAGAGAGGAAAGAGCAAGGAGAGGAGCCAGAGGCTTTAGGGCAAGGCTACCCAGACAAAGATGGCTTTGATTCCAAAGTGAGTCCAGAGAGAAGCACCTAGAGTAGAAGCCAGCTTCCATTCGCTCTGAGGGTGGGAGGGGGTGTGGATAGGTCCTGCTGGTGCAGCAATGGACCCTACTGCTGCTTCACCAGCAGTGAACCGTGTGGATGGGGTTAAGGCTAAGGCCGCTATAGAGGCAGGGGTGTCACCATCACACCCAAAGCCCTTAACATGGAATGGGTGTCCCTGAGCCACCAGGATCTCAACTAAGATCATACTTCAGGGCCCCTCGCACCTTCCCATGCCTGCAGTTTCATCCTCCCTGACCTGCCCTTTCACAGACTTACCCTAATGACATATATTAGGTTGGTCCCCCAAAGAGGGTTTGCCCAGGTGTAATATCTCTCTGCCGTGATTATACCTCCTGCCTCTGTTAACGCAGAAGTCTTCACTAGCAATGCGAGAAATCAACCCCCAACCCATACCCTGGTGAAGAAGCTGGCACCAAAAGCCTTGCACAGTAGGACCCAACTGATGACAAAAGCCCCTTTGTGCATAGATTTCAGTGCTACATGTCAGGAAGGCATGTGTGTTATGTGGTGGTGGGAAGTTTAACCATCTTGTGCAAAATAGTAGTAAAAGTAGGAAAACACAACCCTATATTACTTACCTCTGGCCACCTGGCAAAGCAAATCCTCACCAAATATTCCACAGCCTTGAATTTCTTTAAATCTGGTGCCATTTTTCTTGACTATACTTTTATTGTCTGCAGACATTTTTACCTGGCTTTGCTGCTTTGTACTTGGCATTGGCAACATTGCATGACTTTCCCTAAAAACAGCCTCCATCCCTCCATGAAAGGAAATAGGACGCAATTAGTATTTTCCATATTTTATGATATGGAAACTGAGGCATAGGTGAGGAAGTAGCCTTTTCCACCAGAGACTCAAATATATAATTACAATTGAACAGTGAGACATATTGCCTTTTCTTTTCCTTAGGGGAAGAAAAAAATTATCTTTTCCACATGAATGAAATTTGACATTCTCCAAGACCAGGTGCTATGGGGCACAGACTGGGAGGGCCACCTGTGATGGAGGTGACATAGGTCATAAGATAATTCCCAGCTGTTCAAACAAATAAACTTCAACACTACAGGTCACTTCTTCTGCCTGCTCTTTGTGTTCACAGCACCCTGCTGTGTGCTGACAAGCCATTTACCAGCTTGTAATTGAGCAGACCTGGCCTTTTCCTGCCTGTGCCTTTTTTGGCTTGTTATTGCTACAGGTAACAATTAACACTATGAAAAAAAAAATGCCTACTGCATAAACCAAATGCCCTAATCCACGAAAGAGGCTTCTGCTAGAGCTCTTAAACTTGCAGGTGCTGTATGAAGCCAACTTTGGGGAATCAGGCTGTCCAGGATTGCACAAAGGTGGCAAGGACCACTGCCCTCATGTAATTTGGCAAAGAAAGCACACGGCACAGTGGAATGTATAGCTGTCATATCTCTCACAAAGAATCGTCCCTGGTCTGTCAGGAGGCCCCAGGAAATCACTCCCTTGGTTTCCTGAGAGCCGTAGAATATATGACGTGGAAATCCCCGCTCCCTGGGCCTAGTCCCTCATGCCCAGCAGGGAGGCTGGTGAGTTCCAGAAACCAGGCCTAGTTCTGGAGCATAGTAAGCTACAGTTGCTCTGCCAGAAACCAGCGGTTTCCCCAATGTTACAGAACCACCAAGGTAAAAACTCCTCTGCTCAATAAGCTATTCTGGTCGCTTTGAGTTAGCTATCATCTCTTCACTGTTCCCTCTGAGAAAGCTTTTCCACCCCCACACACTTCAGAACTTCTGCTCACTTTCAAGTTTCTTTTTTTTTTTCTTCTTCTTTTGTTAAGATCATTTCTCTTCAAGTCTTTCAAAGCTTCTTTGAGGATTCTCAGAGGCACAAAGAACTCCTTTTGGATTGTATTCCCGGGCATTTCAAGTAGGTGTCTGAGAACAAGACGCCTGTGTGCTTGTGTGCACGTGGCCCCCTGCATGGGTTGTGGGCGGCACTGACCTGCGAGTGTGCGGGGCCGGGGAACAGCACGACTGATTGATCCAGGGCAGATAACCTGTGGGGTCTAAGGGAAGACCGGTCTTCAGTCTTGCACTCGGCTTATTTGTCTCTCTAACCTTGTAGAAGTTATACTGCCAATCTCCTCCTTTGTAAAACCACGATAATACATTGCTCGCCTAACTTCAATTCTTTTTTCTACAGGTTAAAGAAATACACGGCTTTGTACTTAGGTTATTATATTGCCTGACCTTTACATCCTCCCTGCGTAAATACGTAGTATTTAAAAACACGTTTCTTTGCCTCTTCAAGACACCCATTTAAGTGTAGAATGAAGCCTCTGTGGGAAGGCAGCGAGAGGGAAGTAGTGAGAGCCTGGCTTCTGGGACCCCAGTCCTACCACTTACTAGCTGTGCACCCCATTTCCTACTCTGGAAAGGATAACGTGGCACTATCCATTGCGTAGGGTCATTAGGAGATGTGATGAGGAAAGATGTGATGTGATCAGTACAGTGTCGGGCATCTTAGGACAGGTCCCAGAAATTGAGCAACTATTGTTAGGTAGACAGCTTCAATTGGCGTCACCAGTGTTTTCGGTTCTTCTAACACACCAAGGTGTTTTTACTTGCTGTTCCCTCTACCCAGAAGGATCCTTTCCCTGTTGCCCTCCTCGTCCTTGCTCCACGTTTATCCATCCCATGTTTAGCTCTATCTCATCCTTCAGGGCCCAGCTTGAATGTCATCACCCACAGGAAGGCTTCCCATGACCGCTGAATCTAAACTGCTTCTTCTCTCCCATTATGCTTTAGCTCAATGCCTTGTTATTGTGGACAGTGCTTATCAGAGTTTGAAATGATGGTTTTATGTGTCTCTTTACGTGTTTACGTTCTCTCCCAATAGACTCTGATATCCTTGTGGGCAGTGACCATGTCTGTCTTGTTAACCATTGAATTCCCTTTCCTAATTCATTCATTCAAATATATTAAGGCTTTGCTTTATGCCAAACACTTTTCTAGGCACTGTAGATATAAGAACAAAACAAACAAACAAACAAACAAAAAGCCTTCATTGAGCTTACAGTTAGTCAGGAATATAAAAATGCACACATTAAATAAGTAAAATATGCAGTATGGTAACTATTGATAAATGCTAGGGAGAAAAGAAAACAAGAAAAAAGCTAGGGCAGAGTTGCAGTTGTAGATAGGGTGACTAGGGGAGGTCTTACTGAGAAGGAGGAAAAATCCCAAGGTGCTGAGCAAATATGTGGATACGTGCAGGAGGAGTGTAATAGGTAGAGAGAAGAGCAGGTGCAAAAGTCTTGAAGTAGGAATTCACTTGGTGATGTTGAGAAGAAGCCAGCGAGTCTTTGAGGGTGGATTGGGGCAAGTGAGGGGAGGCTAAAAGGAGCTGGGTCAGAGAGATGACTGAGTTCCTTGTGTGTGTTCCTTGTAAGGACAGGGACTTTTACTTTAAAGGGACTGAAGAGGCTTTGGAGGAGAAGAGGAGGACATTATTTAGGTTTTTAAAAGTTCCATTCTGACTGCTGACTTGAGAATAGACTGAAGAAAGTTTAGGGCAGAAGCAGAGAGACCAACTAGGAGACTATTCTGATAATCCAGGGATCATGGAAACTCAAAAATAATAGTAAATAAATGAATAAGCACATGTTTTTGCACACTCTTAAAACCTCTGTGTCTCCAGGTATTTAGTTTGGGTGTTGACACACTAAGGTTCTGGATCCAGGGTTTCTTGTATACCCCTGTGTTTCTTTGTATTCAGGTAATAATATCCATCCTGTCCCCCATCAACCTCAAAGCTGCAAAAGACGAACTGTTGGTGATGATGGATAAAGCCAGAGAGACTGATGACACAAGGCACTCAGCCAGCATTGCTATAAAGCAATGCCTTGCTTTTGATCCGTGAAACGGGCATTTATTTCTCCTTCATCACCCAGCAACAAAAATGAGCCTCATTTTTAAGACTTAGAAAAAAAATAGGGAGACCAAAAGAAGTGAGAAAAAAGAACAAGAAACAACTGCTGTCAGCATATAGAGAATCAGCAAGAGCAATCAGTCATCAGGACTCTGACACAGAGGAACTTGTCTTTGTACTTTCTTATCCTGAACCAAAAAAGAAATCTCTTTGGGTTTTCACCACTTATGAATGCCTCTGGTTAGTGTTTCTGCTTCATAATAATTTGCTAAATATTTAGCAACCAGCCCAATGACTTTAAGCAATAATAATAACAATGACTTTAAGAATAGCTAGGTCTTTGAGATCCCTAGACCATAATTCCACCTTAAAATAGCTATTAGTGAAAAGAGAAAGACCTGGAACCCTGCTCAGGCAAGAATATTTCGGATCATCTAATGTGATGGAGAAGGTTCTTTAGAGTTTCATAAAAACCAAGTACTGAATATACAAAGTAACCTATGAAGGAAAAAAGTAAATCGTGGAGAAAATAGAATTGAGTGGACTATTTCTCAATTTATGGCAACAGGTCCATGGTTACATTGAGAAAACGTACCCTATTCACTGTTGACTCGGCATATTCAAATTTTCTCCAGATTTAGGAGAAAAGCATCTGTGGGAATTGTGTTGGGGAGGAGAGGAAAAGTAGCTTCCTGCATTGATTTCCAGGGAGGTGGTTAAATTTAATATATGCCCCTGCTTTTCATAGTTCAGAAATTCTACCTTTTATTTAGAGAGAATCTTTCAGGGATAAAGGTTAGATTTTAAAAGTATAGAATGAGATATGAAAAAGCTGTTCCTGCCAGCATTTGGGAAAGAAAAAGAAAGTCAAAAAAGCAAAGTTGAGCCTTTAAGCCCTGAGTATTAGAAAAGATTTCCTTCATTTAAATAAATCCTTATGGTTTCAGGATGAGAGTTGCAAAGGTAATGGCTCAATGGAATATTGCCTCACAAAAATGACAATCCTATCCCAATAATCTGTCAATTTTTATTAATCCAGTCCTCTACAGAAGACATAGAAACATTTCCTAAGCTCTCCTGTTCCCATTTATTTTCAATCCGCATCGGTACCCATTTTCTAGAAGACAGCGATAGGTTGTAAGAATGTGCTCTGTGGGAATGATTGAGCACTACTCCAAAGTTGATGGTGTTTCTGCCAAGCCCCCACATGTTTTAAGTTTCCCAAATGGACGTATAAAACATAATATATAGTTCTGCTGTTTCTTTCAAAAGCCTGAACTTGCAGAATATTTTTGGCAGTAAGCAACACAGGTCAGTACTCAGTCACAACCTGACTACTGTAGCGTATTTAAAGATCTGAAATAGCAGATAAGTGTAGGAAAAATAATGCTTAAGAGGAGAAAGTGGAGTTAAAAAGGGGGGAAGTGAAATAGAGATGAGGTTGAGCAGGAAGTGAGAAGTAGAGAAAAATAAGAAATATTTTTATTTGCTTTTTCATCACTCAACATTCTCTGAAAGCATTAGTATCCTGGGTCAAGTATTGACCTATTTCTATCAAAAACAGAGAAGTACAAATAGACTATAAAATAAAGGTGAAGAAAGGTTTTTAAAGAAAAGAAAGGCAGGGATGGAACAAACTAGCAGTGTGGAAGGTAACAAAATTGAAAGATGCAGGCGATTTGAGGGAGAGAGAGAAAGATATGTATAATGAGCAAGACAGGAAATCAAGAAAAGAAGAGGGAGCTGTGAAAGAAACAACAGATAGAAAAATAAAAGAGGGACTGAGGCACTTATGACAGCTGGGAACAGCTTGAGAAAGGTCATATATGCCCTCTGGGCTCCCAGCTACATGAGAGCTGCCATGGACTGTCAGGGCAGATAAACAAGGGAGAGTGGAATTGAATACAATTTACAACTTGCTTGTCATCTGGGAAGAGAGCTGAGATGAATCACATACCCCTCTCAGGTTGTCAGGGCTTAGGGGGGACTCGCTTTGGCCTCATTAGCAAACAGCAAATGGAGAAGGACAGCAGCATTCTCAACCTTCCCTAGAGGATCCCATCCCCTGCTGCACCCACTGCATTCTGGCATCCGGGCCTTTATTTTCTCCCCAGTGGAACCCGTGTTCTGGGTTCCAGTGAGTCATGGTGCTGTGGATGAGATACCCTTCCAAAATGAAGCATTTGGTGTTGAGGATTATGATAAACAATCACCACCACAAGTTATCTGACAGAACGTGGACTTTCTGAAGGAGACATAACTCTATGTGCAGCACATTCTAGATCCCTGGTCTGTGAAAAACAGTACAGTGAGCAAAAGGACTTTGACTGTGGATTTTCCCCATCTTTGTCAGACACTAGTATATTTAAATGAAGATTTGGAAAAAGAAACAAAGGCACAGATGTGTGGAAATCAACAACAGAGGGTAACATTCAGCATTGCTAAATTGTTTTCATTTTTACCTCAGATGCTCAGTGCCTTTCTGGTTCCCACACTTTGTAGAGAAACCACAATTCTCATCTTGAAAGTGAACCATGAATTTCACAGGAGGCCTGTGTGTGAGTATGCCTCATCTGGTATGGGCCATTCTCAAGAGGAACATGATTTAGCTTCTTACATTTTAAGTGCAGTCACATTTTAGGCAGTGTGCCTGAAGCCAGACCTGTAGCTCATACCCACTAACGTATGATGGGATGTCCATATCCTGTTTAAACGCCTGTGAAATGCTGCCCATTTTCCTGAAAAGGGATAATGGACTGGAAACAGACATTAATTGTTCTCAAAGATATTGCTTGTGAATTTCTCAAAATCAGGGTGAAGAATGGTTGTCCAATTGTGAGGAAATATGATAACATAAAATTCTTTTCCAGTATTAGTTCTGTGCTTTGTGGGACGTGGGATTAGGGTGGGAAGGGGCAGTTGATAATATTATGAGGTTTGGAATGTTGGTTGGTTAGAATTTTATACTTCATTTGATATTTTATTCTAGTACTGATCTGTAGATTTCAAAATCTGTGTTCCCTAAATGACAAGAAGCAGGAAAACTGTCCAACAAGGCTGCCCACTGGGTCCCTATGTCTTAGGGATATTATACATGCCTGCTATTTCTAGTTTAGCAGTTACCAGATCCTCCCTATGGAGCAATGGGGATGGCAAGCATTGACATTATTGTGGAACTCTGCCATGCCTCTGGTTGTTTATCATGTTCAGCATTACCTTTGGGCTATATCAGCCTAACGATAGCACAGCATACTGGAATCAGAAAAATCAAATCAGTCTACCTGTCTTTTTTCTAGGGGTACCATATTGAACTAGCATTTTTGTGCTTGGCAAAATGTATAAGTACATGCATGTG